>JAMQGT020011461.1:0-77369 GCA_024447675.2 Pterophyllum scalare | reverse complement strand
TGTAATGCTACTATAAATGCAGTCAGATTCAATCATTTCCAGCATGGCATTGTTTTACAAGAGCTCCAAAGCTTTGGCTAGGCGTACCTAATAAACAGCCACCTGACAGTACTTGACATTAATACACCAACATATACTTTTAGCTCACCAGGCTTGTGCTTAATGTTGTCCTTGCAGCCCCAGACTTTGACGTCACCTTACTGACGTCCACCTTCTTGTTGAGTATCTGCACCTGTTGAATGTAACAAATGTTTTCTTTAATCCACAGCTTTGTGTAAAAGTACTTGACTGGGGTCAAGAGAGAAAAGAAACATTTTTATGTACTCATTATACCTATCCAGCATCAGGAAAAACAGTGACAGTGAACAACCGTATCTTTCGGTTTCTTGCTCCATAATGTAGAAATGACCAAACCGTGGCTTTGCAGAAAAATTTATTTTATTGTGCAATATTTTTGTGTTGAAACCACAACAGAGACCAAAAGAAGAAGCTTGGGAAAGCACAGCACCATTGCAGGAAACCGAGAAAATCCCCAAATTTACCTTGGTGATTATGATTTTGTCCTTATAGAACCAGACAGCCTTAACAAAGACAGCCAATTAGAGGGCAGAGGTTTGTGTTTTGTTGACTTGGGTTTAGTAAGTTAGTGGGAGGGCAGGACAACACAAGACATGTTTAAAGGAAGCGAGGGAGTGTGAAGCAGGTTCTGGGGAGGGGCTTGTACCTTAAGCTTGCTTAGCATGCTGTCCACTATAACACTCCATTTCCAAGAGTCCAACCAAGAGCAGCACATAGTGTTGTAGTCCCATTTTGCTGGTTAACTTTGCAGAACTGCTTTTCAAAAGGCTCGCACCTTTTTTGTTTATCTTCTCTATTACTGTGCTCCTGTTATGTTTACTTGATTGGTTTGAGATGAAAGCACAACATTTCATCCTTGCCCTGCTGTTCGATCCCAGCCACTTCTTCATAACTGGCCGGTATATGTGGGCTCTGGTTGTGGGCCAGACTGTACTTACATTCCCTCCACCAGGAACATGCTTCATATTATCCTTGGAGCCCAAGCGTGATGTGACGTGGCTGAAGTCCAGTTTTTTGGAGACTATCTGAACCTATATGGACACAGCATAGCAGCAGGAGGGGAAAGGAGAGCGGAGAATGGCGAGGGGGAAGAGATGATAGAGGAGAGGTGAGGTAGAAAAGAAGCAGAAACAAGAGACAGCGTAGGAAGGAAGAAATCACCATCACAGGTAGGGTTAGAAAGGAAAGAATAGAAGGAGGGAGCGAGGTTCACTACAAACACTATTTTAGGTAGCTGGGTAGTTCAGCAGTCTGAAAAGCTAAATTTTGGTAAACTGCCATTTAAATAGTGATTGAAATAAACCACGCAAACCTAAAGAAAAGGAAAGCAGAAGCCCCTGAAGACCACACAGAACCTAATTTATAAAGCGCGCACACACGTGCAGCACAACATATAAACACCTGACCCTGTTCAGATGAATACCTTAGACTCAGAAAATTAATTAAATGGAGACACTGGAGTACATGTTGGTTAGAACACCTGACCTAAACATACACTCACAATTAAGAAAAAACACATATTGTTTAGAATAAGACAGGTTAGACTGCTAGAGCCAAAACACATTTTGCATCCAGATTAGTTTGCTGTAAAATTATTGCTTAAAATGTTTTTTTCCTGATCTACAGTAAGACAGAAAAAAAGAACACACCAACAAGCTCAACTGAAAAGACTGTATAAAATGATGGCGGTCACTGGCTGGTCTGAAAAGAGAAGTCAGTGTATGAGTGCCTTAAGTTCTTTCCAGGGCCAACAGAAGGTGACGCCTCTTGTTGCAAAAACTAGTAAGGTTGTAATGAAGTTTATGAGAAATGATCTACTCTCTTAATCTGTGACCTTAGTAAACATGTTCCTGATGACTTTAGGGTCCGAACCTCTGGTTTCAAGTCTTACTGAATACAACATGATGTTAGAGTCACAAAGGATGCTAAAACAGGGTACGCTTCCCTGAGGTGTTGAAGTGATTAACAAATTGCTACCCTATGAACATGCTGTACTCCTCGCTTATCATGTCCAAGATGCGACACAATAGTCCATCTTTTAAATACAGTTTATGGCAGGGATGCTCAAGTCAGGCTCGAGGTCCGTGTCCTGCAACTTTTAGATGCGTCTCTGCTTCAACACACTTGAGTCAAATATAGAAGTCATTAGCAGGACTCTGGAGAACTTGACTGCATACTGAGGAGGTAATTCAGCCATTTGAATGAGATGTGTTGGATCAGGGACATATTTGAGTCTTATCTGTCCAAGATGCGACACAATGTCCATTTTAATACAGTTTATGGCAGGGATGCTCAAGTCCAGGCCTCGAGGCCGGTGTCGCCTTAGATGCGTCTCTGCTTAACACACTTGAGTCAAATATAGAAGTCATTAGCAGGACTCTGAAACTTGACTGCATACTGAGGAGGTAATTCAGCCATTTGAATAAGATGTGTTGGATTAGGACATATTTAAAATCTGCAGGACACCGGCCCTCGAGGCCTGGACTTGAGGATCCCTGGTCTATGGAAATGAACTAATATTACTTTTATTTGGAGTTCAGTGACTAAAGATACTAGGGTTACCCACTCAATAATAGCCAGTTAAAAGACTGTCTTATTGTCCAAAGTATGATCTGTTGGGGTGGGGAAAAAAAACAAAACAAAACTAAACTTAACCCAAACCAACCCCCCCCCCAAAAAACAATAAAAAAAAGACTAAAAACAAGCCCAAACTCACAAGTGGCATCAGTCCATTAGACAGTCAATATATTTTACACAAGAATAAGTCCCCTCTAAGTTGTGCTATTGTCAAATTTGTAATGTAGAATGATTTTATGCGTGTTTATGTTTATTAATATATAAGCAAACACAACTTTACATGTTATTAACCAACAATTTTCCAATATTTTTAGTGTGGCGTGAACTTGTGGGAAATATGCTGCTCAAAAAAAATTAAAGGAACACTTGGAAAACATATCAGATCTCAGTGGGAAAAAAAATCATCTAAACTGATACTGGATAATGTGTTAGGAATGAAAGGAGCCACATTGTTTGAAGGACATGAAAATTATCAAGCTAGGGCTGAATTCAAAGACAGCCTGAAAATCAAGGTGAAAAAATTATGAAGCAGGCTAGTCCATTTTGGCGAAATGCCAGTGTAGCAACTCAAAATGGTACTCGGTGATTCTATGGTCCCCACGTGCTTGTATGTGTGCCTGATGACATCGGGACATGCTCCTAATGAGCCAACGTATGGTGTCCTGGGGGATAGCCTTCCAGATCTGGATCAGGGCATCACTGAGCTCCTGGACAGTCTGAGGTAGAATCTGGCAGCATCAGACTGAAACATAATGTCCCAGTATTGGGTTTAGGCCAGATGAGCGTGGGGGCCGGTTAATAATATTAATTCCTTCATCCTCCAGGAATCCTCCGGAGACTATGCCACAGCTGCCTCATGTAGCACAGTCATACCACATGAGGCTGAGCATTATCATGCACCAGGAGGAACTCAGCAGCCACAGCACCAGTGTAGGGTCTGACCATGGTTCCAAGGATTTCATGCTGATACCTAATGTCAGTAATGGTGCCGTTGCCTAGCCTGTAGAGTATGTGTGTCCCTCCAGGGATATGCCTCCCCAGAGCATCACTGACCCACCACCAAAGCAATCATGTTGAACGAGGCAGTATAACGTTCTCCACACCTTTTCCAGACCCTTTCACATCTGTCATATGTGCTCAGGGTGAACCTGCTCTCATCTTTGAAAAGCACAGAGCACCAGTGGTGGGCCTGACAATTCTGATATTCTATGGTAAATGCCAATCGGGCTCCACGGTGCCGGGCAGTGACCCACTAGAGGTCGGGCCCACAGGTCACCCTCACGAAGTCTGTTTCTGATAGTTTGGTCAGACATTCACACCAGTGGCCTGCTGGACATTATTTTGTAGCTCTGCAGTGCCCATCCTGTTCCTCCTTGCACAAAGGAGCAGATACCGGTCCTGCTGATGGGTTAAGGACCTTCTACGGCCCTGTCCAGCTCTCCTAGAGTAACTGCCTGTCTCCTGGAATCTCCTCCATGCTCTTGAGACTGTGCTGGGGGAGACAGCAAACCTTCTGGCAATGGCACGTATTGTTGTGCCATACTGGAGGAGTTGGACTACCTGTGTGACCTCTGTAGGGTCCAGGTATTGCCTCATGCAAGACATAACGATGACACTGACCCTAGCCAAATGCAAAACTAATGAAGAAACAGTCAAAAAAGATGAGGAGGGGAAAATGTCAGTGTCCTCCACCTGTAAAATCCTTCCTGTTATGAGCGTTGTCTCATTGTTGCCCCTCTAGTGCACCTATTGTTAATTTCATTAACACCAAATTAGCTGAAACTGATTGACCATCCCCTCAACCCCCCCCCCCGACTAGATCAATATCCCAGAAGTTTAACTGATTTAATGACATTTTTTTGATCAGTGTATATTTGTTTGGACTTTATTTTTCTACCTGGATGATGTATGGAAGAAAACACCTTTGGAATTTGTTAAAGTTATATTTCTGAACAAAGACCGCAGACACCAGGGTTTAGAGCAGCAGGAAGGTAGTTGGTTTCTTCAAAAAGAGCTTGTTTGAATCACAACCAGAAAGAGAGGCTATCCTGTGTGATCCAGCTTTCACTGTTTTCTAATGTTATGTGTGTTAACTCAAGGTAATACCAAACAAGTATTCATAAGCTTCTTCAACCCCAGGCCAGGGTTAATTACCTTCATTGCGCTATCTGTGTTAATCAATGAGCAGCAGATTCAAACTGAATTCAAAATGAACCATAAATAATCTTTTTACACTGAGATAATCAATTTCCCCACAGGCACATCAGAATTATTGTTTGAATCAATGTTGAGAATGGGAGAAAATTCTGTAAACTAACATGAAACTGTGTGTGAAAACAACCTCATGTCAGATTCTGTGGCTACTTTAACTTTGCAATGTAAAACCAAGCAACAGGTACTGCCTAGCCTGGTCTTGTGCTATCAGTGGGTTAATTAATTAAAAACAACTAATAAAAATGAGAGGCTGAGAAAAGGCAACAGCAAAATATATCAACAGAAAAGAGGGGAAAGCAGGTAGTCATGGTAGGGAGGATGGAGAGGGAACTCACTTTGCCCTGGCTGCTTTCTTTGGAGGCGAAACCCCTGCTCTGAGAGGAAGATGGCACCTAGGGAGACAAGCCCACCCCGGGTCAACAACAAAACCTCATAACAAATCATAGGAAGAGGAAATGTGCAGAAGGAGGTGGTCAAAGTGCAGAGACGGTTTGTGTTATGAGGGTGTAGGGGGAAAAAAGTGACAGTGAAGATAAGGAAATATGGTAAAATTCAGGAGAAAAGGATGGAGGTGGGTTAAAAAAAAAGGAGGAGGAAAGCAAGAAAGAAAGTACTGTAGGCGCACAAACAGAGTGGGGTGGAGATTTGACGGAAAAGCAGGGCTTTCTAGATTTCTAGAGAATGCAGCTAGATCGCTAAAAAGAAGTCCAACAGGCAAAGCCTGATTACTAACAGGGCATTGCAGGCAGCTGCCCCCAAAAGGCTAAGGCAGCTGCATGTCAGGCAATCTGTGTTGCAATGCCAAAGTACAACAACAACTCAAGTGAATTATCAGCCCAATGTGTAGTTCTGTCTTGTACATGTCTTGTTATGTCACTATATTCAAAATAACAATGCTTTCAAACACAAAGTTGCTCCCTTGGACAAAATCTCAAATGACAAATGAAGCAAATAAAGAGCCAGTTCAATCTGGTTATTGGGCAAATGTCAAGAGATACCATTTAAATTGCTAGTTTGCTTCTGCCCACATGGTGAATATTGCTTTATTTTCAGATTCCCCCATACAGCAAAATTACCTTCTTCAAATGAGGGAGATAATGATTTATAATGATAATGATGAATGATTTATTTAATTAAATTTAATTATTCACTCTTTAGTGTAAAGACTTGTTTGCTCATTTACGGCTCATTTACGGCATTCGAGCGTGAAACCAAGCCTTCATATCTTACAACAGCAACAGAAGACGTTAAAGGACTACAAAGCAAAGCGAATCAGGATAAATAAATCAAATGCCATCTTAAAAATGACCATTTAATACAAGGTTAACCCGAGTTATCTGAAAGAGCAATTTAAATTAAAATTTCTGTAGTACTGTAAATGATTTAAGAGGTGTAAACAGCTTTCTGTCAACTAAATACAGGACTTCTTTGTAGCAATGCCACTGATCCCTTAACCTGGCAGTTGTTTTGGTGAGTTAGATGTTGTTAAATTCATAGAAACCAAAGCCAAAACTACACAAGACCAATGCTGTAAACCTCAGACTTCCTCGGACTTCTCCTTTGCCCATTTTCCACATCAATGTCTGTTTCAAAAGAGGCTTAATGGAAGTTCTAAGTTTAGAAAGGACTGAAGAGAAATCTGCAAAAGAGTAAAAGAGAAAAGCTAAACTACAGAGACCACACTACTTCAGTTAGTGAGCCATCAGGCTTCTGGTGTTTTGCTTAGATGAAGATTTTTGTTCCTTCCAGAGAAGAACATGAGAAGCAATAAATGTGTAGAGGTCAGTGTCAGATGTTAAATCATAGGCTGTATAGTCCACTTCTTGTTAGTCCATGTGCAGTCAGTGTCTGAATATTCATGCCAAAGACCTACCTTCCCTCCTCCGGGCTGGTGTTTCATGTTGTCTGTAGAGCCAATCTTGGAACGAACGTTGCGGACATCGGGGGCTGGAGCTGTGGCGGGGCGAGTTGTGGTCCTGGAAGCGGTGGTCACTGTGGCAGCCGAGGCTGAAGAAACAGCCCGCGGGGCGCGGGGCACTGGGGGCTTCTTCTCTGGCACTGTCCCTGTGGTGGAGGATTGCGTTGCAGGTTTGGCTGCTGTGGTTCGTGTGCGGGAGGCAGCGGTGACGGTGGAAGCAGTGCTGCGGGTGGTGGTGCTTTTGGGCTTGCTTGAGTCAGCTGAAGGGAGAGAACAATTATATAGAGCTCCATAGATCTCTTTGCTAAACTAGCATTATGACAGGAACTTTCAGTAAACTGGATAAATGCTTGCACAGTTGACAATGAACTTATGAAAAAAATAGTAAAAGGGAAATTAAATTTGGTGGGTATTTCTTAGCTTATGATGAAGAGTGGACAAAGGAATAAAAACAGCTAACCTGGCTCAAGTTAAATAACAGACCTTTTGCCTATCATCACATTATTATACCACCTTCAGTTTTAAAATACTATTGTTATAGTTTATATAATCAGCCCTTTCAAAAATGTCCCAGGCTGCATGCTAAAGTCAGTTGACTAGCTGGAGAACTTCCAGACTGGCTCTTACAGCAAAATGGGCCTTCTCAGTTGCAACTCCTTAACAGCAGAACAGCTTCATCCTCCAGGTCAGCTACCACTCTACCAGGGTTCAAATTCTGACTAAAAACATACCTCTTCTCACAGTTTCAGATTAGGTTCAATTTACAAAGGATGTTACAGAGACCTGAGAAACTACTGTACATTTCATTCCCACTGCGTCTCAAAGTCTGAATGACTATAAAGCGGGTCTGACATCACTTACTTGACTATGTCATTAGATAATTGCTTTTACTCAGTTGCTTGAATTGGGGGCCAAGCATTGAAGCTCCGGGCACCCACAGTGATTCTAGGTTTTCTTATTATAATTATCATCAACATCAACTTCCTCTTCAATGGGAGTCTATGGCAGCCCCTAGAACCATCTGGTCAAAAGTTGTGAAATTTGGCACACTTCCTCAGGACAGTCTCATTATCATTTTCACCAAGTTATGTGCCACTACCCCGAGCATTCTAGCGCCACCACTGGGGCAAAGTTGGACTTGCGTTTGCAACTGTAACCATCTTGGATGTTGCGCCATATTGGATTTTACGGAAATCCTTCAAAAGTTTTCACATGTCACAAAGTTTGTCCAGTGTTCACCAAAATTGACCCAGATCATCTTCTGACCAAGCCTCACATAAATAATTGAATTGGATTTTGGATTTTCCAAAGTGCTTGACCATCAGAGCCAATCAAAATTGGTGGCGAAGTCACCAAACAGGAAATGAGCTCAAATCTCGGCAATGCTAACATTGATTTACAATTAAACGTGTGTGCCTGTAATACATCCCGAGGTCACAAATTTTGTACAATTTTCACAAAACTTGTATATGGTATATAAGATCTTCAGAGCAAGCCTCACAAAAGTCATCATTGCATTCATGTTTTTTGTTGTTGCTGTTTTACCTTTTTTAAAAACTTTTCTTTAATTGATTGTAATAGTTTAAAGATGTCTTAACTGCTTGCTGTGTTAGATATGCTATATAAAAACACTTACCGGACTACTGTTCTGAAAGTGTTGGGCAACATAGAAATGTTGTTTTTCAAAGGAAAACACAACATTATAGAAGGTGATGGTTAATGGAATAAATCATCATAAATCATGATTTTTAATGGAAACTGATTAGAGGGCAAAGACTGATAATCATTTTCAGCACCATTCCTATATCCTAATGGTACATCATGTTAACTAATGCAAATAAATCTTGTAAAATGTTTAATTGATAGTTTGAAAACCCTTTTTAAAAATCATTAAAGAATGAATACATTTAGTTGTGTGTTTGTCTGGAGCATCAATGTCTGTGGACCGAAAGCAAAGCTTACAAGGTTGCTTCTGAGCATTTGGAACACAGACCGCGCTTCCAATTCACTTTGAAACTCATTTAAAGGTGTGCGAAATTATACATTTTCTGGGTGACCACAACCTTTTAAATAGTAATGTATAAATACCTCTAAAGCCTGCTTCCTGTCTTTATTCTAAGCTAGGATAATCACCCCCTGGCTCTGGCTCCATATTTAATGCACAGCTCTTAATGTAAAGCTCTTGGCAGGAAAATAACTTATTTCCAGTGATGTTAAACTATCTCTTAAGCATCTTAATGATGCCTTTTCAGGAAGACTAAGAGTTTGGCTTCAAAAAAGGTTTAAGACAGAGATAGAAAAACACAAAAGAAACACAGAGCAAGAAAAGGCACAGAAGAGATCAAATATTCATTGCAAAGAACCCATCTGCATTCTTTTCTCTAATACATAGACACCGCACTTATCCTTGAAGTTGGTGAAAGGGACTTTTAAAGAGGGAATATATATATCACACACCATTGATTTTTTTTTTTGAGTGTTATAGAAGCTTTTATCTAAATATCCTCTCTGAGTAAAGACATTTTAGCTGCAGCATCCTAAGCTGCCCTGCACTGATGCAGTGCAGCACTTGCACCAATTAAAACCTGTCAATTCACATATTTTCGGCTGGTCTGTACGTCAGCTCTTCTTTCAGAGTGCTGAGGCACCCTGAGACCATGTCTCCTGCTGTCAATCCCCACTGAGATCCTGTTGGGTATCTGCGGCTCCTGTTAAGACATATTTAATTGAGGGAATCCTACCCCCGCCCCCTTGCCTCCATGTTTCAAAAGAGTCATTTGAGTTTCTGTATGAACCCTGGCAGATTAGACAAGCTGAGGCTGCATCAGCAAGAGCTGCAAACTCCTGTCAAACAGCAAGGGGACATTAATCCACAGGCTGCTGTGGTGGAAGGTTTTTAACTCTCCAGAGCTTTTCAGCAATAAAGCCTCCCTCTACATAAGCCTGCCCCAGCATTGTCACGGTTGGACACAATGTGTGTGTTCTGGTGTCACACTCCTGCTGACAGCTCTCCTGTTGCCAAAACATAAACTACTCTGTCAACAGGAGGAGTAAAGCCGCAACTCTGCCGGAAGAGAGACAGACTGAGGAAAAGTGAGGAAAGGATTATAGAGAAGAAGAAAGAGGACAGAAATATATGCAAAGAGAAGGCACAGATGGAGGGAGAGCAGTGTGGAGTTGGAGAGTGATTCACACTCTGGATCACTTTCCTGATTATATGAATACAAACTGAAATACAACTTACTCTATTCACATAGGATTTTCCAGTACTTTAATTACCATTGTTTACTGGTATCCCATCTAGAGTAAAGAACCTAACCTGCATGTCTGTGGACTGTGGAAGGGAAGGTACTGGGAGAAGATATAGTCTCCATACAGTAAGGCCCCAGAAGGTTCAAACACAGCCTTTTTGCTGTGAGGCAACAATGCTAACCACTGTACCACTCAAACCCTAAGTAGGCTTGGTATATACACTCACTGGTCATTTTCTAAGGTACACCTGTTCAACTGCTTGTTAATGCAAATATCAATTCAATGCAATTAGCCATGCAGGAATGGTCAGGATGACCTGCTAAAGTTCAAACTAAGCATCAGAAGGGGGTTTACAGAGAATCATCCAAGAAAGAGAAACGATCCAGTGAGCAGCAGTTCTCTGGGTAATTATTGATGATGAGAATGTCCAGACTGCTTCAAGCTGATAGGAAGGCATCAATAACTCAAATAACCACTTGTTACAATCAAGGTAGGCAGAAGAGCATTTATGAATGCACAACACTCAGCAGCTACTCCAGCTACAAACAGGAAACTGAGGCTACACTTCACATGGGCTCACCAAAATTGGACAATAGAAGATTGGAAAAATGACGTGTGGTCTGATGAGTCTTTATTTCTGCTATGACATTTGGAAACCTTTTTGAATCACTGCCACAAGCAATTAAGGCAGTGCTGAAGCCAAAAGTGGACCCAAGACATTATTAGCAAGGTATACCTAATGAAGTGTCCGGTGAGCAAATATTTGTCTGTGCACGTCAGGCCTGATACTTATTGCAGGTCCTTGGCTATGGCCAACCCACTGGCAGCACCACATATCACTATGGAGAAGCTTATTAGGGGCTGTAAGCTGTACTTCTATAAGACAGTCCTCAATGTTAAATGAGTTAACAACAAAAATGTACTCTTTAGCTTACAGCGGTTTGCCACACAGAAAAAAAAAGGAGCAGAGACGGGTTTCTGAGCCAGCCCAGTATAAGTAATTCCAGACCATTCCAATAAAAATAGTCTATCTCTGCTCCTGGCTGCTACTGATAAGACAAAACACTGTCTAATATGGTAAGATACTGTAGTGGTGTACTACCTGTTGAAGTCTTCGGCGTGCTGGGTTTCTTCTCCTCTCCTGGTTTACTGTCTGTCTTAGAGGCTATAAAAAAAGATGTGTGAAATATGAGAAATATTTGTCAGTCCTGCATCAAAAATAATAAATAAATAAACAGAATTTAAAAAAAATACCCAGAGGTTTTTTTGCTGCAGCAGTGGTAGTGGTGCGAGTAGATCCTGCTGTGCGCACTGATGCAGTGGTTTTACTGGCTGCTGTGGTAGTAGTTGCATTTTTGGTGGCAGCAGTAGCAGATCCCGTTTGATTTAAGGTGACAGTACCGGCCTTCGGCACCAGGGGGCGCTTCTCTATTGTTGTCTGAGGAGAAAGGGAAAAAATATATCGTAACGAGGTAATATGTCATCCAACAAGAGAGAGAAGAGACTAATGAATATAGGCAAGCATCTGCAGAGGGACAGCAAATCAACAAAACAAACAGGCAGCAGTAAATTAGGTCACAATGCATGTTCAGTGTGTGTCTGGATACTGCCATCGGTCCAGACAAATGTTCGCTGACTTCACTGAGAAATTCAGGTCAAAGATTTTGCCCCAATTCATGAACGATGTGGACTGAGTCCAAGACATCAACGATGATTGCACACTTCACTCAGCAGCATGTTTGCCCCTTGTAACCGCTCTGATGATGCCACGCTTCACATACAGTTGAGCCATCCTGCAACACGCTGCTCACGCTGAACTGAGTCACCCTGCACCCCTGGGTGCTGAGAAGTTAGGGCTGTTAATGTAACACTGTTTGCATTTAAGGAGGTCACCAACACAGGGTGACAGGTCTTTTGAGGGAACAAAGCAAAAAGTCTGATAGGTCAACGATTAAATGGAACTCATAAAAAATATGTAGTTTTACAGTTCTGTCCTGATATTATATGAATTTAATTTACAGACATAAAACTAAAAAAATACTGCTAATAGTTATGAGAGACTTGATAGCCCATAAAAGAAAGAATCTTTAAGCCAACCTAATCACCAAATAATTTTTATAATTGCATCTTTGTATCTGTCAAGCTGGAGGTGGATAAAAAAAAAAACAAGTTAAGCACATATCTAAATAGCTATTTTTTTTAAAAACATGGTAATTGTGTATTTGTGTGAATTCAACACATTTTTCATATAATAAAACACTACCGTTCATTCAAAGCAGAGGCACAGCTACATGTTTCAGTGTGTTAACCCTCTTTTTTTCCCTGCATTTCCAGCTCAAACTTTATATGCAGCTTTCACTCTTGCTGACACTAAAGCTGTAACCTTTGCCTTTTGTATCCTCCACTGTGAGCCTGTGCATGCTGACAAACAGAGACCAGATGGTAAAATTCATGACCAAGGGGAAAACAGACTGTTGTTAGCAACCCAAAATCCCCCTTTGTAGAACTCATCCCAACTTAAGTTTAGAAAATGCAAACGTTGTAAGATATCTGTTGTCCTGATCAATATCAGCTAGATGTAAATTCATACGCAGCCTCCTGATGTCTTATGTTTTGGACTGATTACACAATGGTGTTGGGAAGGACCCATCATGATGAATTCAATCCTTTTGGAGGTGTGCTCTTTATAACTGAGCATGTCGCTGCCCCTGACAGCATCCTGATGGCTAACACTTACCTTGAGTTTAACATCGCGTGTAGTAGTGTTGGTGGAGGAGGACATGGGGCGGCTGCTGGAAGTTGTGGAGGGCCGCTTAGGCCCTGCAGCAGCTGTGGAAGGTGCCTTAGCTGTGGTTGTTTTTTTGTCTGTAGTGTGGGAGGCGCTGGTGGTGACGGAGGATATGGGACGCTTAGTTGGGGCTGCAGCTGAACCACCAACAGCTGCAGTGCTTGGACGAGTTTTGGCAGCTGTGGTTGGTTTGGTAGCCCCGGCAGAAGGCTGCAATGCAGGACCAACAAGCAGGGGATGGATGGGTGGAGGACAAAATAAGGAGGGAAACCAAAGGAAGAGAAGGAAAAAATTAACAAAAATGGATGGCAACGGCAGCAGGGGTAAGCAGCATAAGCAGCAATTAAATCACAAAAATCATGTAATAAAGATTATGAGCAAAAAAAGAAAGAAAAGCATTTGCTCTATTCAGTGTTAATATATGTTGATTTTAAACTGCGGCTGTAAGGCAGTGTGCAGTTTAAAGTATGCATGAACAAAAAGTGTAGCAGGAGCAGCATGCATGGTCTATGGCTGTTAAAAATCACCCGTTTCTCTTCTTTATTTCCCATACTGCATTCCTGAAATGTTTTCAGCCATCATGCCTTTATCAAGAGAGTATGTAATGGAAGAATGAGCAAGCAAAAAGTTTGGGACTATTTTCTATTCAGGTTGCATTGTGTTAGGGAAAAAAAGAAACCTACATCTGAAATGACATTTGCAAGTTTGTATTCTTGGCAGGAGTTTATGGTGTAGTGTCTAACACTGTAACACAGCACTAAAGAAGCTAAAGAAATGTTCTGCATGTTTTCAGTAGATGGATCCCATCCATATGTCCATGTGTAACATCTCACCCTTACATCTCCCAGTAAATCCTACCTTGGTCTTCTTGTCTGCGGTTGCCAGGTCTTTGCTCGGTGTTGCAACGCTTCCATTAGTTGCAGGTTTTGTAGGTTTCTTTGCCTTCTCTCCTTCTGCTTTTGCGCTCTTGTCCTTCTTTTCATCTTTTTTCTCAGCTGTCTTTTTTTCTTCCTGGGTTTTGGCCTGCTTCTCTTCCTTTTCGTTCTTCTCTGTTGTTTTCTTCTCAGACGGCTTCTCCACTTCGTCCTCTTTCTCTGTCTTCTTGGCTTCGTCTGTGTCAGCCTTTTCTATCTTGGTGTCTTCCGCCTCTGCTGTCACCTTTGTCTCCGTGTCATGCTTCTTCTCTGTCTTGTCATAGCTGCTATCAAGCTTGACGGATATCGGATGTTGCTCTGGGGTCTTTTCCGCAATGCGCTGCTCTTTGCCATCCTTCATCTCTGTGCTCGCAGTCTTCTCTGTGGCCTTTTTGTCCACTTCTTCCTCCACTTTGGACTTGTCATTTTGTGCAAATGTTTCCACATTCTCTGCTTTCCTCAACTCTAGTGTCTATCTGGTCTGTCGATCTCCACCTTTTCCATTTTCTCTGCCTTGTCTACTTTATTTATCTCCAATTTGTCTGATGATTCTTCTACTTTGATTTTATCCTCCTTCGCAGGCTTTTGTTGCGCGGGCTCCACTTTCTCTGCTTCTGTCACTTTTACCTTTCCTGTCTCCTTTTGTTCATCATCCACCTTTTCGGCCTGTTTTTCTGTCTCCTTCATTTTGTCTGCCACTTCCTCCTCTTTAACCTTTTCTGGCTCCTTATCTTTCACTTTCTCCATCTCGGCTGGAGTCTCACTGCTTGCGAACTCAACCTTTATGCTCTTGCGCTCAACTTTATCCAGAGGGTCAAACAGGTCCACCTTCTTCACACTGTCCTCCACCTTCACCTCCTTCTTCTCCTCCACCTTCTCTTCCTTCTTCTCCTCCTTCTTCTCTTCCTTTTTCTCCTCCTTCTTCTCTTCCTTCTTCTCCTCCTCCTTCTCTTCCTTCTTCTCTATCAGGCCCGATTTTACTGAAAAGAAAAATGAAAAAAATGTGTTTTTAAATAAAGTGACAGTGAAACAACAGTTAAATAGTCCCACAAAATAACCTCGAGCTCAGTTCTTCCAGAAACCAGGAATTCACCACTGACTTCAGGCTCATTGCCTACACAATATTCCGATACACACAGTATATACAGTGAACCAATAAACACAGCAAACATGTCTCTACAAATATATTTGTAAAGAACTTAAATGGAAACCTCAACCTGGACCACAAAGCAAAAAATGCTGCTGTTGGTTTAAAGCTGCACCTGAGCTTCTGCAAGCAGACACTGCCCAACTTCTCATCACATTCCTGAGCCATACTGACACAGATGTTACACAAAATACTGTCGGACACAAACAAAAATATCTTGAGCAAAGTTTATTTTTCAACTTGTGTGCTGACCCACTGTGTAACATGGGGCTGGCTCCTGTTTTTTTATAGAGAGCTGCAGGAAGCATGCATTTTTATTGGCCAGCCTGGAAGTAAGCATGACAGGAAGACAAAAAGCCAGCGGGATTTTATTCCACTAAACAAAGTCTGTGGGAAGGAAAAGTTGATCATACCTACAAGTTCTGTCCATCAAAAAAATCTTTGTAGTTATTAATTATTATAACTCTTATTGTTTTTGAAGCATAAATGCTCAAAGTGAAAGGTTAATGTTAAAGTAATAACTGAACTACATCACTAAGCTCCAGTTTGTTCATGATGACCATGAACTTTTTGTCATGTTTATAACAAACAGCTTGTCCGGGAAATGCTTTAAAATTCACTAGGGATGTATTTACTTATGTATTTTATGAATGAAACAAGAAAAGAGTTGTTTAATTACAAATTCCTTTTGTTTTTGCCATCTTGCCTAATTGTGTGTACAGTGGGTTCACCTTTAAGCTAAACTAAGAAAAAATGTGACTCAGGACAGCCACAAACTCAGCAGCCACAATAAAAAACAGGCTTGATTAAGTGATTTGATTTTTACAGCTCATTCACACCAGTCACTTCTAATAGAGGTTTTAACTAATGCTATTTGGCCCATTCGGTCCATAACTCAGTCTTGGTATGACACACAGAGCTACAGCATATTGTTAACTGAATAAATTGAATCTGTATACATCGCACTTGTAATCTGAAGAATGGGAATCATATCTAATCAATTCCACCATGCTAAATCCCCCTTTCAACTTCTCTTCCTCACAATTATATTCATTGCATAACATGCAGTTTGTGTTTGCTGATATGCAGAACCTCTGCACTGTAAATATCCAGATGATTTCCACAAATTCTCTTCTTCCTTTTTTTCTTCCAGCATCAAGCTGAACTGTTCCCATTACCTGTGGTTTGCTTTTACTCTCGGTGTCTGCGTTGGATGTTTTTATGTCGCACACGTAGGTTTTAGAAGTCACAGGCCAAAATATGAAATTTCATGTCAACTTCTATTTTTGCCATTTTCTTCCATGTGTTGTGCCAGTCTGACCATAACGGGCAAGAATCCAAGCACTCTGGATCATTTTAAAATCCAATCTTTATAAACTACACACACACACACACACACACATATATATATATATATATATATATATATATATATATATATATATATATATATATATATATATATATATATATATATATATATATTGTTTGCAGGGTTAGTTTAAAAAAAAAAAAAGAAACAAAAAGCAATCTGTGGGCTATTTGATATTTCAGTGTTCAACAGACAATAATAATCCCAATCAAAATTGAGAGGAAGTGGAATAACTTATAAATTGAGAACATTTCAAATCAGCTTTGTGAGGGATATATCTGAACAGGTCTCTTATTAAAGCCAAATCACTGCACATATAGAGATGCTGCTAGCGTGCAAAACCAAAGAGAAGACATTTCCCTCTCGCTGATTCACTAAAATGAAACATGTGCATCATTTGACCTCCAGTGATGATGACCTAACAGTGGGGTGGACTGAATCCCGCCAGAGCTGCTGACTCGATTTGTGTCCCCAGCTAAGGAGCTGGATCCCTTCGTGTCCACATTTATAAAATAACACAACTGATTCGGTCCTGCCCTCCAACACACTGTGGAGGACAGAAGCAGCGCTTCCTGTGCAGACTTCACAATCCATTACACAAAATTGCACATTGCATAGTATCCTGACATACCTCACAAAAATGTGGATGCAAAAGCACACATTTGCTTTAAACTTGCAAACTTTATTATTTTATATGTTCAGAATCAGCGCTGACTCCAGACAGCAAGCATTTCTGTGGTGTTAAAGCTAATTAAGTATTTCATCCTTTAAGAAGTCACTCGTGCTGCCTGATCAAGAGCAGAAAATATGCATTAAACAAAAACTGTGTTATGTGGACATGTCATTGGTACTGAATTTCAGCCACAGATGGTTGCCAGATAGAAACACGCTTGCGTTTAAGAGGCAGTGCATGATGAAATGTCACATCATTATCACCTCATTAACCTAAATGAGTCCTCTTGATTATTCAGGAGGATTAAATAACTCATTTGTCCACATGTGCCATCATACTGAATTTATGGGACTGGAGAGACCTGGACGTGGTGGGATCAGACCTGATCTGTGGCTATCTGCGACCAGAACTAGGACGCAGGAGATACTGGTCTAAGTAGAGAGTAAGGTTATAAGTGTTATTATATTACATTTTAAGGGACAGCCAATCAGCAGAAAGCTGGCTTACAGGGACCATGGCCTTACAGAGACAGGAGCTTGTTTCAGACAACATGAACTGAGGCAGCATTAAGACCCAGGAAAGGACAGATAAGGAATATTTGAAACTGTGAATCAGGCAAAGCTAATTTAGTACAGACCAATGAGCAAAGAAGTCCCCTTAAAAGAGAAAAAAAGCTAAGTAGACTAGAAACTGACTTAAAGAGGGGACACACAGGTGTGAGGGAACAACACAGATATACTAATACAGGGCGTTAAGCTTTAAACTGAACAGACAGTGAATTTAGGGCTGTGGCAGAGAACAGGGTGATCACAAGCAGGTGAATACATACAACAGACAAAGAACAGAAGACAAGAACAAACAAAGTCTCGCTTTTCTATACTGTAAACAATGAGCCAAACCCAATCCTCTAATTAGGGCAGAAATCTGATATGTGTCACAGCTGTGGAAACCCTGGTGAAAATGGCTTCATTTAAATCAGCAAGCAGGAGATGACCCCCAGCCTATTCTTCTCACACTCCTTTTTCAGTGCTTTTGTCCTTTTTCATTTGCTCATTTCTGCTCACAGTTAGTAACCATTTCACTGTCATCACACAAATCAGAACACTGCTGGATAAAAACGACTATAACCACAGACAGGAGTGATGGAAACTTGAGGACTGTGAATAAAAGTGTCACTGTTGTAGCTAAATCTGTCTCTCATATATATATATATATATATATATATATATATATATATATATATATATATATATATATATATATATATATATATATATATATGTGTGTGTGTGTGTGTGTGTTAATTCATCTTCAATTTTCTTTAAAACTGGGTCTCTTTAAGTTCTTACATGAACATAACCAGTGCCAGTACCCAGTATCTATCCTCTTTCTTTCTGTCTGTCATTCACCTGAGGAGCCTGCAGTGTCACAGGTAAATAAGGTGGCTCTGAGAATAGCTAAATCCAACAAAGGCTAGCACCAAGGAGTCGAGGGAATGCTATCTGCTAGAGATCAGTAGAGTGAGAGATCATTCACTAGAGAAGAGCATGAATTATTGATAAGAGCCTGTGATAGGAAACATCCATTATAGAAAAAAAAGGGAGCACCAAAGGTGGATATAGGATTTTCCTGGCTCAGTGCAGATATACAGTGCTGTGGAAAAAGTGTTTGCCCCTTTTCCTGATATCTTTTTTTTGTTGCATATTTGTCACCCCATCATGTTTGACTGTTGGTGTGATATTCCTATCAGTCAGATGTAACAGAAAGTTCCAGAAACTTCCAGAAAGTTAAAACTATCTCATCAGTCTATTCAAGCAGGTTTTTTTTATGTCCCAGAGATGATTTAAATTAAAAGTTAATTAAGATCATGCTTTAAACTGTCCAAAAAATAATGACAATGAAGATGGTTGCAGAGTTAAGAGACTTCCTTGCTTACAGAAGGCCTTTTTAGAAAAACATACCTACTCTGGGGCTGTTACTTCTGAAGAGGGTGAATCTTGACCCTGATGGTTAAACTCTGAAGTAAAATGAGTAGCGGCAGGCTGTTTTTCTCTCAAACATAGCCATTAGCAAAATAAACCAACAGTAACGCAGCAGCCATTTTGGCTCCCTTGACTGCTGTCCTTGTTTTGGTTTCACATATCCATAGCTACAGTAACTTGTGCTGTTTTGGTATGATTAGAAGTGCCCCAGGTTCCTGCAGCGCAAAAGTAATTAATAATGTTTTTCTTCATTTGTTTTTTTTTCTTCCTGTTTTGTTTTGTCCTACATCTCATGGCCCCCTGCTCGCTACAACCTGCTGTATAAGCAGAGCTGCAGAGGCACCGGGATGCCCCGCGGTTCCTTTTTGCTCTTGTATAATACATGGCTTGGGACAGCAGAACAATGAGCATCTGGGTGCAGTGAGCCAATTTATTTGAAGGTTTCATTAGCATAATGATAACACTTAGAGCTCATTAAGGGCTGTTAAGCTTAGACTCTCCTGAAGAGAAGTGACTTGAATCAAACTTTTTTTTCCTCTGGCCTTATTAATATGGTAAAATATTCCAGTCTCGCATTAAAATGAGTGTCTCTGAATTTTAAAAAAGTAGGGTAAGAAAGAAATGACACATGTAAAGCAATAATTGGGATTTACCTGCACAACATATTTATGCACAAAGTGCCTCTTATTGGGAATATTCACACCAGCCTCTTTGGACTTTGGCAAGATACTGACCTAACATGCACGGTTCATGAAGCTTTTCTACCTGAAGCTGCTTAAGTGGGAGCTTGAGAAGCAAATGAGAAAAGTCATTATCTTCAAGTTACTATCATCTATCTACAGCCAATAAACAGCTCAAGATGAAATTGTGATTAATCAAGGTTTCAGGACTCATTTCTAGGATTCATTTCTAAAACCTTCCTTTGGCTCCTCAAGTGGATTATGTAAATCAGCTCTTCCACATGCCACCACATTCAAACTCCGACACTCCTTGCTCCACAACACTACTCAGTACAAGCTCTCTGGCCAAGAGCTCGTCAGCTCTGACAACAATGCTTTCAGTGATGAGAAGGTTACACTCTTTTGGTAGCACATCAAACACAGTGTGGAATTGTAGCAGTGCATTAAACAGACTTTGAGATTTACTGTCCTCTGCACAGAGTGAAAGTCTGTCTCTGCAACTGCAGTTATAACACAGTTATGGGAGTCCAGGGTAACACTGTTTGACCACTGAACACTGTATTCACTTGCATTCAACTCCTTTTGAATACAGGCTGATAGCATAGCCTCTGAATGTTACATTAGCATAGGTGCGCTGTTGGGATAAGTAAGGTTGATCTGACTGCTGTCATTTGTAATCAAGGACAGTTTGAATGTATGGAAATCATTTCATATGGAATGCAAAGGTTGAAGGCTTGCTTGTATAGACACAGGATGCCAACACATTACACACACAGCACTCGAACCAAGGGGCAAATGCTGGAACTAAGAAACAAAGCCAATATGGAAGTGTCAAAAACTGCAGTTCCTCTAACTGCAGCTTGTCGATGGCTGCAAAACTGAGTCAGTGCTAGATCTAAATATATATGGTGGCAAAAACACTATTGTCAGGACATTATGTACTATTAAATGTGAATTTATCTCAGCATAGTTATGAGAACCAGGTCTGCTAAATGGACCTTATTTTGAGGAAGCATATAAACTTTCATATTACTGGAACATCAGACTGCACTGAAATAATCACATTAACAACAATATGTGTTGATGCATTACCATAAAAACAAATAATTCTCTCAAACAACTGTTTCATGCATTCTCACCAGTGTGGATGTCGCTTCCTGAGGTTGTCCAAAAACAATAATTATTACTACTAATAACAAAATAAAAACAACACTACTTGTTCACTGGGGGAGGGGGTGGGGGTCGTGTGGTGATTAAACACATGCTTTTCCTGTAAGTGCTTTTAGCCATGCTTTTAACACAATCTGATCAAGTTGCAGTCGGGCTCTGCAGAACTGTTTGCCCTAGCTCACTGATGCTTGCAGCAATATTTTCATAATTTTTCTTTTTTATCCTTCTTCTTTTCAACTTTAGTCCCATATTCATTCCCTAAATCCCATGTTTTCCCCATCCAGGCATTGCTCTCTAAATCCTTTACTTCCTTTTCTTCATCATGACATGTATATACTCATCTGTATCACTGTCACAATACATTTTGCTTCATTGCCTTTTTTCACTTCTCTTTGCCACCCAACCCCCTTCATCTTTTTCTGTATCAAATCTGCTCATCATCACCCCCACAACCAACGATGCAAATTTGTGGCTGATCATTACAGCAGTTCATGCACTGCCCTGAAAATACCGTAGCACAAAAAAATATTTTAAAGTAAACAGTAATGGATTGTTTTTTATAAATTTAGACATCTCCATGACCTTGGCAAAACAAGATGCCAAAACACACAGCCTCTAGCCAAATGACTGCCACGGCCCTGTTTGGTCTTCAGCGGGGGCAAACAAAGATTACTGCCCCTTTAATATTCTAGTGGCCTGGCTGGGAGCCTCTGCCACACTCTCTGCTTTGTGACAGGCGGCAGACAAAACTATGGCCCACCAGCAGAGAGGATCCTAACAGTGACCCTGTTTTAGCGATGGTCATCTTTCGACATGACCACGTCCTGCTTTCAGCCATCTTGGCTGTGTCTGCCCTCACCAGGAATCTAATGAGCATTCAGACACACAGGAACAGAGAAGAGCTAGAACAAGATGGCAATGTAGACAAAGGGAACGTGATGAAAGCTTCAGAGAATGAGAGAAAATGAGTCTGAACAAGGACTGTTTTCAACCTAACCCTGAATCCAAGTGTCAGCTGGAGAGCAAGCTACTACACAACCTGCACATACAGTCAAATAG
This sequence comes from Pterophyllum scalare, assembly GCA_024447675.2. Lineage (NCBI taxonomy): Eukaryota > Metazoa > Chordata > Actinopteri > Cichliformes > Cichlidae > Pterophyllum > Pterophyllum scalare. Next base: position 55,545 of record JAMQGT020011461.1, on the reverse strand, counting down.
ATAAAAACATACCTGTTGTTTCAAGCACTGACACTATTCAGTTGTTTTGTTCATTCACTCCACACACAGATAGTGACAAAATTGCAGATAAAATATGCACTTTGTGTTAGACCAACACAACCAGACAGATACTACCATCATGGAATGTTAAGTAGCCCACGGGGGGGGGGCATGTGTGTGTGTGTGTGTGTGTGTGGAGTAGCTGCTCCAATTGCTACTGACTTTTCTCAGCTTTTGATTTGCTCGTTTTTACTTCACATCTATTTTCCCATCTGGCACTCTTCCTTTTTGTCTGGATCAGCAGCCCCCCCCTCAAGCCAAGCCACTTGTGAGCTTAGATTAAAAAAAAAAAATCTGAAACCAAAACTGACTGGAGTAAATAAGGAATTTAAACAATGCGTCACCTTTATCAATAGACCAAATCACTCAAACTTCCCAAAGAACTGAACTCTATTACAGTAACACTCAAAGAAGCCTAGCACTAAACTGCTATCTGATTTACGGCAGACTGACAGAAAACAATTTAATCAAGACGTCAGGCTTGCTCATTTTCTTACTTGTTTTCTGCTCACATACTGCATCCAATAACCTCTACTCATCATTTTAAAGGCTGTATACCATGAATTATACATTGTTACATACTCATTGAAAACGGCAACATGAACAAAAAACAAAAAAGAGCCCAATCTATCAATCTATCTAGAAGTTCACATTCATGACACCGTCAAATATCTACACTGTATTAACATCACACAACATAATTACGAACGTAATTCAGTTTCTTCATTAGACACATCTGACACTGGTCTTTGAAAACTGGTATTAAAAGACAAGAGTGGTCTCCACCTACCATTCACTGTCATGAAGGGATTAGTGCTGGAGTTCAAGCAGAGGCTGCTATAGACACCAGTGTCAAGGTCATCACCATCATCAATGTCCTGTGTCTTTGTTGATATGTTTCCATCTCTAAAGGCTAAATCTACACCAGTTTTCAGTTTAGTTTCCTCTTTATTCCCATCAAACTCTATAATCGTGCAAGAATTAGGATCAGCTTCCCCTTCACTGTGGGAGCTTACAGTCTTGGGATTCAAGCTGCTGAACCCTTTGGGACTGAGAGGCACTGGAAGCACAATGCCACCTGGCTCTTTCTCCATCCCCAAACCCTCTGCTGGGGCCTCTGATGGTGAGAGAAGAAAGCCAGCATTGCCATCTCTCAGAGGTGGAAATGGGGAGAGGCAGAGGCGGGGTTCAGGTGTGGATTGCCGTAGGTCAATGTGTGTGGCACCAGCTGCTGAGAGCATGGGGGGAGGGGTTGGGGGCTGATCTTCTGCAACGGTTAGTGAGCGCTTCATGGAGTGCGGTGAACGACGAAGACCACTTAAAGGTGACGCCACCTGGTCCAGCCCTGCCCCATCGCCACATGGGTATTTATCAGGGAGCTCTAGACTGGTGGGTACTGACAGGTGGGAACATTCAGACATTGCTCGCCTCATAGCCTTCCTCTGCTGCTGAGCACGCCCCATGAAACAGGGCTCCAACTCCTCTTCTTCTTCCTCTTCTATCTCCTCTTCGCTATTGTCCACTGAGGAGCCCTGTGATAACTGTCGGGTCCCCAAGGCTACCCCGGCTCCAGCCACAACCTCGTCCTCCCTCTCCAAGTGGTTGTCATTGACCACTCCTATGATGCAGTAGTTAGGGGCCACCTGGGGCATGGCAACTTTTGTGCTTGATTCAGCAAAACGTGAGCTGCTCCAGTGTTCAGACGGAGAGCCGCCATCTACTGGAGAAGCCTCCACCAATGACTCTCCCATTGAATGTGGAGGGACTGCACTAGTAGGTGATGGCATCTCCCTACACCTAGCTGGAGATCCAGGAACTGGTGGTAGAGGGACCCTGCCACTGCCACCACATCCCATAGCAGAGGGAAGTCTTCCAGGGGAAGCTGGGGAGGGGGATGGCGAGGAGGACAGAGGGCTGTCTGGACTCTCCCCTGCACTACCCAGTGAGGCATTACCCATTGACGTGCTTCCAGAGATGCCCCCAACTCTGACAGGCACCTTCAGTTCTGCGTCCATGCCACCCCTGCCTGGCTGCTCAAAGAAGCACAGCTTGTCTTCATCTGTGAGTCCAGCTGAAGCTAAAGGTCCATCATCTTCCACCAGGCCCCTTGGGGAGCCCATGTCCCCGCCTGAGGGGTGTTGCCAATCCCAGCTCTGTGCTGGCACACTGGGTGACAGGGACGGCACCTTGCAGAGCTCACTGTATTCTGCGAAAGTAGAGCCAGGCTGCTGATCAGAGACAGAAGACATGCTGTCTCTCTTTCTGTTATTTTCCTTTTCTGTGTTTCCAAGTCTGTTGCTGTCTCAGGTGTCAAAAAGGTAATCTGTACCACTTCTCTGCCTGTCTCTCCCTCTTTTCTTTGTTGTCTTGCGCTGTTGCTGTTTTGCGCTCCGTAACTCCAGGTGCTCTCTGTGCGTGTCTCAACACTGAACTCAATCACACACTGTGGCTAAACTGGATGTGCAGCTCTCTCCCTCTTCCTCTCTCTCTCTCTCTCTCTCTCTGGTTCTCTCCCTCATTATTGCAGTTGTCATGTGAACCAGTTGTGGATACCAATTGGCTATAGCCAGCTCCCAGCTCCCGCCCACTGTGGTGGAGTGAGTAAGCCCCCTCCCTTCTACTTTTCTCTTTCACTTTTTGTCTCCCCCAGACCCCTTTCTGTTGTTCTGTCTCTTGGCAAAAAGCACAGCGTGTATACACACACACACTTCTCTAGAGCACTGCCATTAATTAATGTACATCTGCATGACCTGTTCATACACTCTACTTCATGAACATTGGTGTTTTGTCTCACCAGATGCAGCATTTCATGTAAAATGCAAGTCTGGGGTCTATTCAGAGCTTTGTAAACCCTCCTTGTAACAAACCAGCACAAGGCCCTTGTTGCAGAGCTACCATATGCAGGGGGATCAAATTAGAAAGTTGTAAGACGGTGACAACAGAAGCTGTGAAGGCTAAAGAAATCGTACCATGAAGAACTGAGTACAAATGTGTGAATATTTTTGAATGTGTGCAGGAATCTACCCAAGCATGTGTGCATGTGTGAATTAATTAATTCCAGCATTTCTGGAAAATAAGAGTTATGGGAGATGGATGAAGAGTCCAGCCTGTGGTAATGAGACCTTCGTGTTTGTCAGAATATATCTGGTCACATGAAAAAAAAATATTTCCCACACATCTACCATTTCCACACATACCCACACCCACACAAATGTCACATGTCATCAAGCACAGAGATTGTCAAAGCCCCCCCCCCGCCCAAAAAAATGTTTTTATATACATGTACACAAAAAGTACATTCTTCTGTGTAAGCATTCTGCCACAACAGATGTAAGAAGCAGTCATGAAAGACAGATGTACCGTACAAAAAAAGTTACATACACACACACAGTCAAGCCTGTAAGCGTCGGCATCACAAGTACAAACACTTTCAGCTCCATTTCGTCTCATCATGATTGCACAAAAACTGCAATTTCCACAGAAAAATGGCACAATGTTACTGGAGTTACGGGGCTGAACAAATTGACAGAATTTACCATCATTCAGTTTCTCAGTCCTTCCTCGTCCAATCACGTGGACTGATACAGCACAGCAATGTGGAGAGGGAGAACTATGACTGCTTCATACATCAAAACATCAAGTAAATCCAAAATAGCACAAGCTGTTATTTTCCATAGCTGTAAAAGAGCCTATGTTAGATATAGTAAGTAATGGGTATACTAAAGTTAAATAAATAGCAGGTGACAAAGATGATGCTTGCTCAGTCCCTTCAGTGGTTTTTTAAAAATTTTTTTTTTAGCCCTTTACTGGCAACAAACCTTTATTTAGTTGTGCCTGACAAACCTATTATAGCTTACTGTGTGTAAATGGATCATCTGAGGTCAGTCACTATGCATTATGAGGTAAAGGTCACAATATGATGCAAAAGTAAGGATGGACTGAAGGCAGTGTGTGATAGTCTCAGTATGTGTGTGTGTGTGTCCAGTGCTAGTCAAAACAGCCGGCGGTTACAAGCGTTCCCACGGCTGTCGGTTTGGACTGAAGGCTGAGTGTCAGCAGAAAACAATGATTTACAACAGGCAGACGGGCACATGGGGACAGTGAGACATGGTGGGGCTGAAGATGAGGAGTATACAGACAGATAAGGGCAGAAAAAGGGAATTCAGAATTGAGAAAGTGAAGGAAAATGGGTCAACAAATAATAACAGGACACTTGGACTGGAAGGAAGGCAGTTGATATTGAGCAAAAGACACATGGATAGGGCATTCAGTGTGCTTTTAACCTCCAACTTTCCCCCTTTTTGCTCCAGAATGTCCTCTTCTGCCTGTGTTGTGTGTCTGCTGGTGCTTTGGGGTAGTTGCACAGCAATGCTCCATGTGTTCCTAGGAGGTCAGTGTATCTAAAATAATATCATAACCCTAAAGGTACCTTAACTTTTATCCAGTTTAACTTAAATCATGACTTTAAACCCAGATGAACAGCAAATCTGAAGACCAGCTACTTAGAGCCAAGTCTGAGTATTCAACTTTAAGTGGATCTCACAATAGAAGGGATTAAGTGAAATGAAGGAGCTGCAATGGTTTGCAAAACAAAAGCACAACTGCAAATGGTTCTTTATAGCCAGAGGAAGCATTGCTTCATAAAACAGTAAATGAATAAGAGCTTTGTTTTCACTCCGTGTTTTCCAGTTGGAAAAAAGATTCATGCCAAGCTGGCATGTAGAAAAGAGGTATTCAGACCTTTCTACTTAAATGAAGAACTAAACCTTTCAACAGCACAAAGGCAAGAGAAAGACAGAGCTTCATTCTAGCAGGCAACAGAAAAAAAGGGAAAAAAGGAGGTCCCATAATTGTGCCATAACGGGTCAGAGGTCTCTGGACAAGGTCAACCTACATATTCTAAATTAGCAGGCAGTTCCGGTTTAAATACATAGATTATGACATTTTTTTGCTTCATTGTCAAATACATACATACTGTAAGGTGTATATTGCAATGACACATTCCTCCATTGCTTAGAGGATTACATAAGTACAGCTCATCTTTCTAAGCAGCTAATGTGGAGGTCCATCATGTACACTGATGTCTACCCAGAGCTAGAAATCAATTCATTGTGACTTCTGGTCACTTCAGGGAATCAGCTGATAATAAAAAGATAACAGAATGCCCTGCAACTGCAGCCCATCTCATGCCCCTATTTTGTCTAGCGTATGTCTGGCACATTATGTGGTTAATGGGATCACAAGTGCTCCGAGTTTGCCTTCCTCCTTCAGTCTACCCATCAATTAACTTCTAACAGCTCCTACTGATGGCTACATGTTTGGACACCACTAAAAGGCAGCCTGCCACCACATCGAGAAAGCATGTCTCCACCAGAATGCCATCCACCTCAATCACTTTAATAGTGACATCAGACATAGTCGGCTGCATCTCATAACCTGTCTATGTTTATGAGTCACAAAACACAGAATGCTCCATCACCACAGTCTCCATCTCTGTCACCTTTTCCACATCACACCTGCAAAGACAGACAGACAGGCAGGCAGGTGTGGGTAGACAGATAGTCAGGTAGACATGTCTGGCTGGTAGGCAGACTTGCTCGAGGCTGATGTTCTGTCACTGCCTCTGTGCATCACATCTGTCATGTTTGCTTTTTGCAAAATTCTTCTCTCCCTGCCTGCTTGCCTCTTGAAGTACAAAACCGATGCCCATGGAGACAAAGCGTGCACGTGCATGTAGACACGCACACACGCACACACACACACACACACCAAATGGATGACCTCACCCTGTCTGACTGGTTGGCAAAGATACGCAGACACACTCACTATACAGTGTTATATAATCCCACTGGGTGACAGAAAAGCTGTGCCTAATAGCCCATGCAGGCCACTAGGATTGCATACAGACAGTACAAAAGCTGTGGCCAGGAAAAGGGCTCAATGGCATCTTTAATTAGTTTCACTGATGTAGACTAAAAGTGACAGAAAATAGCTGTGATTTATCAATAAGACACTAATGTTCCCTTGACTTTCCTCTTTAAAACAAGCAGTGTCATATTCATGCAAACAGGATGCAATTTCTGCAAAACTTTAAGTTTTCCTTATAGTAATTTGCCTTAACTATGATACACAATAGCAGAGCTGGACTACAAATGTGTCAATCTATTCAGTAGTCTGACTGAAATATCAAACTTATGGCGCTGCTAGTCAGAAGCCTAGCTAGTTTGGGATTAAGAGGGTTAGTTGAAACCATGACAAAGGTTGGATGGTCAGAAAGCAAGATCAACCCAGTCACATAATACTCCTTTGTACCTAATGAGACAACAGTAAATAATGTCCAGTCTGAGCTCAGTCCAACAGGAGAGGAAGAAATTATACTGTCCAGAGTGCGTGTGTTTGCAGGATTCTGACCTTTTGTCAATCATCTTGAGTTCTACCTCCTTGCACAACACTTACATTGTCCACTCAGGCGATTTAGAGGACTAGAAGCCTAGCACCAGCAGAAAGCTAAAACCAGCAGGTTTTTATACGAATCAGTTGTTGGAGGTTTTCCATGCAGTCGCAGTATCTGATTATGACAGACATGAACAGACGCTGAGCTGCTGTCGATGTACCAGGAAATTAAAGAACGTTGGACAGCGAAACTCAGTTTTTGATAAATGTACTCGTATTTGTTTTGTGCATTTACTGAAGCATAGCGATACTGCTTTGGGATGATTACCAACATGACATAGAACAAAAACCTACAAAGAGCCACATCAGAAGGTAGGTGGAGTGGTGGATGATCCCTCCAATCAGACGACAGAAGTTCAAGTTTTGGTTATTAGGTTTAGGGAAAAAACATGGTTTGGGCTAAAATGTACAGCTTCACAACATAAAAGATAAAAGAAGAAAACTTTTCCCTGTCTGACAAGCGTCCTGTCAAACTTAAAGCACTAAGCTACAAGGTGAAAAATAATGCTGCATCATTATGTGAGAAGTTGGGAGTGAGATTGGGTTGTATTTGATAGAAATGGGTTAACTTCTAAGACAGCATTGATGTTTGCACCTTCTAACATTTTAAAGGTTTGTTACAGCTTCTAGCATGATCAGTATTCTCACATTTATACCAACTAGCTCTACTATCTCCTCATAAATCCTTACACTCTGACCCTTAGTGTCACTCAGCTCAGTTAGATTTTCCACCCCGCTTTCACAAGAATAAACATGTGCTATAGATTCGTATGCAGGTTAGTCACGAGCTGTGGTTTGAAAATGCCAGGTAGCAAGTCACCCAAAAAATTATTTTGCTGTGGCCTGAACGTGACTTTTTCTATCAGCTAATTCACCTCTGAAAGACTACAATAAAAGATGGAATCATGATCACAGGTAACGAGGAAGAAGAGGATAATCTCAGCAGGGGGTTGATGAAGGGGATGATAATGCAGGGAGACACAGTCTTTAGTGACATCTATTTATAGCTCAATTGCATCTCCTTCACAGCCCATCACAACACCCACATTCTCACTATACATCTATTGTTTCCTTGGTAGCCCTTCTTCACATTAGTCGCCAAAGCAACTGACTCTTGTTTCTATGGCAACTGGCTTCAGTCTGCTGGCTCCAGCCAAGTGGGGGGTTGGGGGAGACATGGTTTGAGGGATTGTTTGGTAGTGATGGTATGGAGCCAGGGGCTGACAGAGGGAGGATGCCAGTGAAAGCTGGTGGGTCCGCATGAGGAGGGAGGTGTTATTAATATACTATAAAACATGGGGAAGATATTCCACCACACTAATCTTTTTTGCCTGTTGATACAGGTTGAAGAGTTCAGTCAGTGTCTTCATATTAATCACAGACATCCAGCAAAAAAAGCTATTAGATGAAAACTTGGCACATTTCTGCATGGTGCGCAGTGTGTCCTTAAACAAACTGAAGTAGAGGACAAAAGAGGAAGTGGCAGGCCTAAAAAATTATCCACAGCAGATGAACAGCATCTGAAAGTCACATCCTTAAGAAATAGGAAAAAAAAAATCCAGCAAACATCTGACACAGGACCTGAGAGATCCACCTGACCATTCAGCTGATCCATCTTCTGTTCACTGAAACCTCACCAGAAATGGTCTCAGTGGAAGGGCGGCTGTCAAGAAGTCATTCTTAATGAAGGGAACCAGGGAGAACTGAACTGAAAATCAGTAGCAATAGGTCTGATGGAGTGATGAATCCAAATTTGACATTTTTGAGTTCAAGCTGTCAATGTGTGTGGAGGAGGTCAGGAGAGAGGTATAACACTGAGTATCTACATAATATCTGGCACAATGCAAAAACAGCTGAGAAAAACCAAAGATGCTGGCTCCATCTTAAAACACTACAGATCCCATTCTAATCAAGGATCTGCTGCCAGCATCCCTGGTGTCAGACACCACACAACTCCCACAGAGGCCCTGTGCCAAAGCCTGGACAGATCTGAGCAGTAGTTACACTATATCAGGTTTAATGTTGATTGGTAATGTTGGATTTAATGTTGTGGCTGATCAGTGTAAGTTCACACATCACTTCCTAAAATATCCACAAGAACACTTCTAGACAACTGGATTGATTTTGGCTAAAGGAACACATCAAATTAGTTTAGTGCTTGAACTAGATGATTTTTTTGATCTGCTAATCCTCTTGGCTCCACCAGAAAACAATATAAAGTTACAATTAGTCCATCACATCATACCAACGTGTATCCCCCAGTTAACTGATCTCCTGGTCAGTGTCATTATTTTTCTCACAGTGCTCGATGATTAAAAAAGGACTACATTTTACATTTGCCTAAACAGCACATAAGAGACAGAGTGTTTCATTCCTATTTATTAATAACATAATCAGTGGCTCTGCTATTCCCACTGAAGCAGATGGAACTGCCTGATCTGAATTTGTCATTCATAATGAATGAATCTGAACCTGATGCCCTCAGTTGATTCAGCCATATCCAGTAAATCTGCTTGGCTTTCTCGGATATGTATATTTATATAAGCCTGTAACACACTTGCCATCTAAGATATTTACAGTACATCTAACAGCAATTTTCTGTTTCTCCTCCCTGTTTTGCCTACATTACACCAGGGACCACACAGTCCTTCAGCCTAGATGGACAGCGGCCCAGAGCCCGGAGTTCATCTGCTAATGTTTAAGCCTAAGAGAATGATGCTGAGAGAGACTAAATAAATGCACAGAATGCACAGTGACAGGGAAAATGAAAAATGTGACATTCTAATTTGTCATTATTAATAAAGTATGCCATGTCTGTCAGTTTTATCCCCACGGGACCCTGAAAAAGGATAAGAAAATGGATGGGTGGATAGAAATCCAATTTACGCCAGTTTTCAAAATTTGACTAATGAATCTATCCAGCATTTATGGCATTTAAAAAAAAATGATGAAAAGCTCACTTAATTCAAACATGGCACTGTACTGTAATAGGATGCCTCTGTTGTAACAAGTAGGTTTGGGAATTTCTTTGCTCCTAAATATTCCATGATCAACTGTGAGTGGTATTATAGCAAGTGGAAGCCTTTAGGAACCACAGCAACTCAGTTGCAGATTATGTAGAGTTACATAGTGGGGTCACTGGGTGCTGAGGCGCATAGTGCATAAATTCACCACTGCTCTGCTGACTCAGTGACTTCAGAGCTCCAAACCTCCTCTAGCATTAACATCAGCACAAAAACTGTGTACTGGGAGCTTCATTGCATGGATTTCCATGGCTGAGCAGCTCCTGTAAGTGTAATGTATAATAAGGAGGTTGTGAAGTAAAAAGAAAGGGAAAAAAGGGAGAAAAGCAACCAGAGACAACCAATGAAAGTCATTATTGAAATGGAACAGAAAATGAACACGAGGACACAAAATACACACAGACAAAACTGAAGGGTGACAAAGACAAGGAAATGCAGGAAAGAATATCAATGAAATAAAAATAGAAACTAGAACTCACTAAAACCATGAGATATTTACCAAATTAAATGCAATTCATCCAAAACTTTTTGATACTTTAGATCAAAGTTGGGAATAACAGGGCTACAGCACCAGTCTTATTTTCACCGATATCATGTCATCTGCATTTAAAGGGTGCTGACTTGCTATATATCATGATATCAGTATGAAATTACTTCAATGGGAGTGTAAACTATGGCAGATTTGGAAGCTACTGTGCCAATTAAATGGGAAGAAAAGGGACTAAATGGGGATTTGCTCCAAAAGATGACAGGAGGCTCTTGCTAGCCTGTTGTTTGGTGTTATTAAACAAAATCAGCTCTACATTAAGCCTCAGTTGGCATTCCAGTTGCATTTTTAGTCTGGATTAGTCACCCTGTCTCAGAGCCAGGTACTAATCAGGCAGTCACAGGTTAAAAAAACAAACACACACACACAAAAAAACACCAGTTACTTTAGCATCTCTCCCTCCAGCACACTATTTCAAATTATTCTCATACCTGTGCCAGCTCAGTCCCCATTTCCCCATTTCTCTTCCTCCTTTTAAAAGACATCTTTTAATTTCACAGATAACTGTCAAAGCTGAAACACAAAGGTCTCAGTGAAGCAATAAAATGCCAGGAATTTGAACTTTGCACATCTAGCTGTAGAATGTGTGCATCTTGATTATTGAAACTGAAACATTTTTCACACTCAAATCAAGGTGTCATAACTGTTAGCAGCTACAGGCCATTAAAGGCTCTGTATAATGTGAAAATGACTGATGTTCTTTAATCCAACATTTAACTATTTGTTAATATTTATTTCATTTTAACATCAATGCGTATTTGGTAAAATGGTAACAATTGGGAAAACCTGTCAACAAAAACCATAGGTGCAATGAAATATGAAAGAATTCAACAGTTTCATAATTTTGCATTTGTAACTGACAGAAACTATACCATCAAAGAGTCTCTCTGTCAGTGTGAGTTTTTGTTGAGTGCTTTGACTGCAACAATACCTGATCCTTAACCTTTATGACAACTGCCTGATCACTGTTCTTTTGCTTCCTGTTTTCCCTCCCCCAAAGCCAATGTCTCTGTCTTTGTCTACCTTTTTACCAATGAAACCTTCAAAAAACAAAAAACTATTTGATGACCTTCAGTGACATTTTACATACTTTACATCCTTCAAATTCCCCCTTTAAAATCCAGTTTTAAAAAGTAGCTTAAGATTGGCAAACCTCTATGAAACTGTTTCACAGGAATTTAAGATGAAGAAAAACAGTGAAGCGACCAGTTAGGATGATGTTAACATTATGACCTGAAGAGTTTTAACATTCTAGACTTTATTTCCCTTCTTCTGTTTTTCAATTATTATTAAATTCAATTATTATTAGATTTATTAAATACATTTTAATTATTAAATTTGATGTTATGCTAACGTGTCTTTTGTCTGTACTGTGGGTGCCTTTCTATGGAATTGTGTGACTGCATTTATGGTCTTAGTCTACATATCTGTACCTATTTACATACATGCTATTTATTTGCCTTTCTTTCATCTCCTTCTCTGCATTCATAAATCTGTTCCTGCCTAAACCTTCCTGTATTTCTTTACCTCTCTGCATTCCTGTTTTATTTATTTGTATTCAGAAACTACTATATGTCTAAAACACACTCAGTCTAACGCTCTCTTACATATAGAACTCTCATGCCAAATAAGACTTTGATTAACCTCATTTATCCTTCCCTGAAAATCTGACAGTCTGACTTTAACTTAGCTGGGCACTAACATATATGATACTGTACTGTAAAGACCTACTTCTTCTTTTTTTTTTTTTAAACTTACCTGCTGCCTAAGCAAAACTGAGAACATGAAGTGGGTCTATTAAACTGGAAATCAGGTCAACTTTTTTAAAGTGTAAAAGTTTTGGAAGGGTACAAAAGACATGAATTATATGGCTATGCTCTATATAGTTCAAGGTTACTCTGTCAGGGCAAAGCACAGATTCCAGATAACCTTTCACAGGACTCTGAAATAATTACAACTTCTGAAAAACGGTGCCTCTTATCTGAAGGGATAACTATAACATTGAGTAATGGAATAAGAGCATTGGCAGGCTGAAAGTTCAGCACCACGGATAGAGCCAAGATCTGCTCCATAATATTAAAGCCAATTTTAACCAATATATTTTAGTTAATATCATTGGGAACAGAGTTCAGTCCTTCTTATGAAGTCATCTCTTGCGCTACATGGTCAGACAGATACAAGCATACATACAAGATCCAAGTAAAATTTACATCACCATACTATAAAATATATGATGAGAAAAAAAAAAAGCTTTTACCAACATTAACACTGCTTTGTAACATGCCAAGAACAAGAAACACCCTTCTATAAGTCCTATTAAAATTAAAACATTTATTTGGGGTGATTTTCACTATTGTAACAGTGCATTTGTAACTTCCCTAAAGTATGGCATTACAGTGAGAGCAGGACTTAGTTACAAAGATTCTGAAGAAAGAAAGTTGTATCCATTCCCTTGCCCATGTGTTTTTTGTACTGATATTGCACCATTTAAGGAATCCATTGTGTAGAATATACTGCAATATCAATCAATATCAAGGTTTGCATAGGGAAGTGGCAGTGTTAGCAATATTGCTAAGATCACATGCGGAAATCTTGTGGCATCTTTTGTAAAAGCAAACAACTTTTAAATAAAAAATATTCATGCTTGAATACATTATATGATAAATCATATGTGACATAAAAATAGTAAAATAACTTAGTCTAGTCGCAAAAATCAGAAAAGATGAATAGAGATTGAGTGTCTTTTTTTAAAATGTCAATATCAAAATGTATTAAATCTGAAGTGCAGCCCACAGTGGTGGCCTGGAGCCATCTCTGCGTGGGTTCTGAATCTGTTCTTTGTGAATCTTGGGAAACCCTTGATAAGCTGAAAGTGACTTGCATTTTTGTCTTAGTCTTAGCCGTTGACTCCTACAGTGGGGCCAACAAGGCAAATCCTGACACTTCCCCCAAAGCCGTCAAAAGACATTAGCTCACCCTAGTGTCGGGATAGGGCCATACTGTACAAATGTCCCCTCTGGGTTACCATCTAACAGTCTGCACTCTAATAAAAGGAAGCTAAACAACAGCAAAAAGCACTATGTGGTAAAAATAGACTGCTGATACAGTATAGTCCTGCCTGCCTGCCTGCCTTTTTAGGATTTGTGTTTGTCTTTAAATAGCTTGATGACTCAGTTGTGTACTGTATGTGTCTGTGCTGGGAGACAGAGCCACAGCAGCGGTATGTTTGTGTTTTTTATATGAGCAGGCACCTGTGTTTTAGCTCTGTCTGAGAGAGAAGGAAGTGTATGGGTGGTAGGGGAGAAAAGGTGTTGTTGTGATGTCCCTCCTAGTTATTTTGGTCTGCTTCAACTTTTTTTGGGTAAGTTTGGAGGTGAAGAAAATTTTCATTTTTTTTAAAGGATTCTAAAACTGTGAGAGAAGAGCACAAGGTTAAAAAAAAATAAAAGAAGAAATGTGAAGACCCTGACTGTTTGTCCTTCATTTTAGGCCTTAATCCTTAACTCGTCTTCCCTCACTGAGGAAAGGACTTTACCTGTTTCAGGAATTTGTGTGCTTGTCTTGTTGTGCGAACTAGGGAATATAAACACATGGTATTGCCAAAATGCCATGGCAAAATTTATACCAGTATTATTACAGATAACATATGGCACAGCCCCAGTGGCAAACAATGATCAGTTGAAGTGGGAATCAGTTTCTTGTTCTGCAATTGGCTATAAATGATGAATTAAAAGCAGATGCCATGAGCTGACTCATTGGTGCATAAACATAAGTGGTGAGGCATTTTCACCATGGTACAATGTAGCCGCTGTGGCACTAAAGAAAAAACAGGAGCAATATTCAAAATAATAATAATAATAATAAAAAAAATAAATAAACAAACAAAAAAACAGGAACAACAAGATCTGCCTGCAGACAAACTAATCCAGTCCTGCAGAACACGCTGTCAGTGACATGTTCCAGCACATCCACGAACAGCAACGGGCCATTATCGCTGTTTTGTCAGACAGAACAGTGCCAAAACTAACGGACGCCCAGGCTTTGGAGCTGGTGGATGAAAACTGGCAGACAGTTGAGGATTTTCTCCCAGTGCCACAACTGCTGTGTGGGGAAGCATGCGTATCAGTCCCCATTATCATGAGTTTGCTGAACAGGTAATAGTGATACTGTACTAAAAAAAAGAATAAAAAAAAAAGCAATTTATGAGGAGGGAAAATAAAAAATTTAAACAATTAAAATTTTGTTCCCAACCCCCAAAAAATATGACAAAAAAGTAGGTCTAATTAGAAAAAAAAAAAAAGGTCAGACAAGTATTGTGTGACTGTAAGTCTTCTGTTTAATCCCCAGAGGCTATTTTGAACTGATTAGTACTTTTCATCCATGCAATTATTTCTACCAGGCATCTCAAATCAGCAGGCGACACCAGCAAAGTGGCTAATATCAAGAACATGGTGACAGTGTCACTAGAAAGTCCAACAGACAGAGTGAGAGCTTGAAGTGTGGAACTGTGTCTGCTCTTGATCCCCACCACAAGCATGTCAGCTTTCTACATGATGGGCAACAACAGGCAGCAAGAAAAAATCCTATTGCTCAGTATCATTTCCTCCAAGCAGTTAAAGCATGATTCATTATGTGAATGTCCCTAATGGTTTCAAATGCCTTCGTTCAGGCAGTTCTTGACATTGTCCATTAAATGATCCTCAAATTTAACTTGATATCTGAGTGTTTCTTACTTTTAGACTGGCTGGTTAGTTTCATTCTTCCTCGTTTAGTCGACTAAGAAATTATCACCAGGAACATCCCTAATTTGAGATTTATTACAGTTAATTGTAGAATTATCACACACAGATTGCACATAATTACCAACTTGACCAGGTTCATTCAAAAACTGATGGACTGATTCAATCTTATTGCCAATTTATCTGTTTTATTGCTGTCGATGCACCAACGTCAGTTTGATGATTGTAAGTTGACTGCAGACAGTTGAAATAATTTTGGTTGTGCTGTGGTACTGGTACTTAGTGTGACTGTAGCCTTATGGAAGGTGCTTGCTTCGTGTCTCATGTTACTTTCACAGAAAATTTATCAATACTTCAGCCTAAAAATATTGAGATGTAATTTTGTCCACTTCACGCAGCCTTGGTTAACAACTTCTCGTCCAAGAAGTGGATTACTATTTTTTTACCAAGTACTTTTCATTGAGTTGTAATCATGTAGGCAAGTTCTTAAAAATGTACTTCTAAAATTTTACTGAATTTTCAAAACATCCATCCAATTTTCAAATCAGCCCTTCTATTCTGAAACCAACCCTTCTGGCCTCTTAGTGCCATATTCTAACATATTTTATCAAATTTACAAAGATAATAAAGACAAGCAAATGAGTATGGGCAAAGTAGGTCATGTGTCCCTTTCCTTACACATTCATTGACTGTCTTTCCAGAAGTTTTTTTTTTTTAAACATATCTTTGCTTAGCTGTAAAATTTGTTTCAAATCAGCCTGATACTGTGATGCTTTAATGGTTTTAATGGGATTTTTATGATTAAAACAAATTTGGTTAGCACTGTCTCCTCAATGACTGTCAAAATGTATAAACTGAAATGCTGAAAGGATGCTCATCGATTTGTGGACCTGCCACCTTTTTGTGCACATATAAGCACTTTGTACTCTGGGTTTCCTGGTAATAACCAAGCAAGTTTATGAAGTAGACAAGAAAATGGCAAAAAATCCACCTTGAAGCTACATCAGCCCCTACTGGCTAGACATTTAGAAGCGAAAAAAAATCTAGGTGTGAAGATGTTTCAGTTTTACTAGTATTCTTCATCCTCATCTAAAAATATACAGCAGTGAATTTAAACTATATGCATCCCCTTCAAGTAACAGCCTCATGGCACTCTGAAGTCCACCTGAAATACAGCAGCAGTGGAAGTCCAGTGCTGGTATGTTTCATAAACCATGTCATTATATGCCATTCTTCTTCATTTTTGTCTTTTTGCTGTTTCCAACAGCATCTTCCTAAAGGTTCTGATCTCCCTCTAGCCTTCTTTTGCCTACTCTGATTCCTCTGACTCTCAGTTTCTTTATCCCATTCAGTTTCTTTTAGCATTCTGCTCGCCTCTGAATATCCCTTCATCAATCCCACAAATCATTACACAATATCCCCTCCTTTTCCTTTGCCTTCTTATTCTTTGCCTCCCTGTGGTACAAAACAAAACTTTTCTGTCTCTGCTCCGTCCTCATATGTCCTCTTGATTCCACCAGAAGTTATTTAAAAACCTCACTTATTTTTGACTCCACGTGCTATACTCTGTAATCCTCCAACATCTTTCTCCTTGCTCCTTATTGTGCTTGACATGCCTTCTTATCTTTTGTAGAAGGCTTAAATACCACTCTTTGTGACACAGATCCACCCCTGGACACCCACAAAGGACCTCATTACAAAAAGACAAGACACAGCCAGCTGTGCTCAACACTCCAATCTTTCCCCATCTCCTCTGTGGGCACACTGAAACCAGCACATAGATATTATATCAACAAATACATGCACAGTGAGTCATGCAAATTTAATCTGAAGCTGGTCATCTAATGCTGTCATTTGCCTTAAATTGCAGTAGTGCATGCGTGGTTACAACATGCATTTTAAAACCACAATACAAATATATGGACATCTACAATACAATATTTAAACAACACATATCAAGCAAATATTAAACATTCACACACAGACGCATCAAAATGAAAAAGAAATAGAAACAGAACACAATAAGCATCCACAAAATGTCAATACGTGTTTTGTATGGGACTGTAATGTTGTGGAGTGACTGTGTGTGTGTGTGGTGGTGGGAAGGCATTGATCAAAGCAGCTTAATAGCTAGGTTCACCACTGTGCTGTTCCTGTGGTGAGCTGAAGGCTACTTCAGTCCTTATCACAGCCTCTGACAGGAGGCAGAGACAGGAAAGGAAGGACAAGGAAATGAGTCCTCTGGAACTCTGCAGCTCCATAAATCACAGCAGCACACAAAGAACACTTTAACTCCCCTCAAAAACCTGCACATACACTTGAGAAGGTACAAACACAAAGATGCAAGCATGGGCACATGCATTGTTGCCTAAATTTGGATATATGCTTAAACAGCGGACACATGCACAGAGGTTGCATTCACACACAAACGCAGTGGTGTCAGTGGATTTTATTTTAGCGCCCCATTTCTGGCTGCTGTAAAAGTCATCATTCCCCAGTGTGCTGGAAACGCTTTCCCTTTGTAAGTTACACTTTTCCAAAATCCAGGTGCATTAAAACAAAAGTTTAGTAGTAGGAGGATCAACAGTTCCCATACCTCTTCAGTCTTATAACTTGTGTTTTACAGCGGGCACACATACAAACTGTTCTATCAGTAACTTTCTGGCTGCCATGAACATTCCCCAGGCTTCCCAGGCAGCTGAAGCCTCCTCTCACTGAGTCACACTGCTACAGCATATCCTCCATTCAAAATCAGAACTTGAGAGAAAATTGACCAAGAATTTTAATGTGTTGAATTATTTGAATTTCTGAGCTTAGACTGATTTTCATAGATTAATACCAATCCTTCTGCATAAAAACATGTAGATCATTGCTGCAAGGTAGTAGTAGTCCAGACGTTCATCACATGCATCTACTCCATTCAATTTGATTCTTATTGTTGGGAAGTGCACAAAGAAAGTGGACCACAGAAAGTTACAGTAGAACTCCATGTTAATTTGTCCACCTTGTCCATAAATGTTCAAGGTGCAACTGCATGGTGCAGGTATGACTTTAAGGGAATATATAAAAACAGCAGCAGTGATGAAAAGCGGCCCGTAGATGTACAATAAGATAATCTTGAACGGGATATCAGACAAATTTAAAATCAGACAAAGGTTTAGAGTTTTTATGGGCCCATTCCCAGAATATTTTGGTCAAATCGCATATGCCTGAACCTTAATGCCAATTATATTCCAAATATCTGCAGGATGCATGAGCTTCCCTGACTCTTTATTTAAGGCTGAGTGCTGCCCACTAACTTTGTATCTGCAGCCTCATCTTGTTTATTCTCAAGTATGAAGCAAAATCCACTCATTTCAGAAACCAAACGCCTAAAATAATATGCTTGACTTAATGCTGAGAATGGAAAGAAGGTTTTGTTTAAGTGAATGCACACTGTTGACACCACAATTATGTTCTAAGCAACAGCCGCTGATGAATTTCACACTAAAGAAGC
Organism: Pterophyllum scalare; assembly: GCA_024447675.2. Lineage (NCBI taxonomy): Eukaryota > Metazoa > Chordata > Actinopteri > Cichliformes > Cichlidae > Pterophyllum > Pterophyllum scalare. The sequence continues at coordinate 37,227 of JAMQGT020011461.1, read as the reverse complement.
ACTCAACTGTCTGCTTCAACAATAATGCATGACACAGGAGGAAACAAAGCCACAGAAGTATTTAAAACAGGACTTACCTACGGTGGAGAAACAGCCGAGGCAGCAAATCATCACAGAACATGGAAAATGAAACCGACAAAAATACAATTAAAGTTTGGAATTTTGGAACAGTTATACTTTAAGGAGACATACCAGGATGTGAACTGTTAATGCATAACAACTTTAGTGAAAAAACATGACACCAGCCTCTTATTTTCAGTTTATTTTTCGAATTCAAGTTGTATAGAGACAGGCAGCTACAGTAGTGAGGAAAACAGAGTTAACTGGATGCAGGAGAAAGAAGACAGAGTGACACCTCAACCCCTGAATGCAAAGGAAAGGGATCATGATTTCAAGTCTGGTTTTGATTTAGTGAAGATGCCTACTGGTGCTGCTAAGAAGAAAGACTGAATGGTTAGTAGTGTCACACCTGTCAACAGCAAGACTGTTAGTCATGAGAACATCCCAGTAGTGCATCATTGGGAATTAGGATACTACAGATAAAGGGATATTTCAATTCCTTTTAAGTAGTTATGTATAAGGTACTGATTCATAGTCAGTGTATTACCTACATTCACCTTCCTCTCAGTTTGGAGAAGCAAAGTACACAAGAGTACTGTAACTCTAAAACATCAAAGCTGAGGCGCCAGTAAATGAGCAACTTCATGTTCTGCAAAGAAACAGTACTGGTTTTGTCAACATAATTATGACTGTGATGAGAGCGAGGTAACGGCTTCAAGAAACTGAAGCTGTGGGTCTAGTGGTAGGTTAAAGTTGTTAAAATATTCTAAATACAGCATAGAAGTACACTGATTGTTTGGCTTCCAATACTGATTAATACCTTATACAATCCCACTAGAATGAAACCCAAACATCCCTTTAAAGTCAAGATAATCCACAGCCCTGTTGGTCAACACTTAAATTCATGCGTTAGTCATTCACAAAGAGCTAGCAAGCCTCACCCAAGTGTTTAGACAAATGTATCCATGCAAGAAAATAGAACAAATAGGTGTAATTATTAATATAACCCCTGCTGAATAAAATATTTTTGAAATCGGTTCAAATATCTGAAGTACCCAAGCTGGATCGCAACATCATGCATGGTAACCATTTGCCTACATGTTTTAGTTACTCTATGTGCTTCTATTGTGTCCAGGGCTGACTACAACCAACCTTCGACGAAGGGAACATCTTGAGGAGCCATAGCCGGTTCTTCTATGGGATCAGCAAAGCTGGGAAAGAAGGGCTTAGCTGCAGGGTTAAGACCAGATCCTGGAACTCCCAGAGGGGTGACCAAAGGAGGGGAAGAGGGGGTGGTGACAGGGGATGCCACAGGAGAGAACCTTTTAGCTTCCGGGGAGGTTGGACTCTTAACAGAGGATGAAGAAGATGAGGAGTGTGCCTTCTTAGATTGTTTCTGAGTTGATTTGGCTTCCTTGAGCTCTCTGGCTTGGAATTCCTGTGCTGTAGTTTTTGGGGAACGGAGAGGTGCTGGGCTTGGGGTGTCAAAGGAGAGGCCTAGAGGTAAAGGATGACCTAGACCGCTCATGTCGGTAAAATTAAATAATTCGCTGTTGCTGCTCATATTTGAGCTGTTCAGAACCCATGAAGCATCAGAAGGTGACAGAGGTGGTGCTGAGGCTAGCACCTCACCTTTAGGGGAAAAACCTGGGCTTGTCTGGGACGCAGGGCTAAAAGCTGAGGTGTCTGCCTCAGGCATGCCTTGCTCACAACATTCTTGAAGAGAACTGGTGTTGTCAAACACGCCGCTGTCAACCATATTACCAACTGCCGCTTCATTCTCTGGAGAAAAAGATGGAGAAACAGCCTGTTTGCTGTCACCCAGGCTGGCATTTTCGGCATCCATCAAGAAATCAAATGGATCACCAGACAGCGGAGTCATGGGGAAGGAGCCGAGTGATTTGTTGTTGGTGGGAGAGGGCATAGTGAATGGAGCTGCTGTGGCTTTCAGCTCACTGTTCAAGACCATTGGGCTAATGGAAGCATCTGTTGGTGAGAAAAGATCCTGGGACAGAGGAGAAGAGATCAGACCTTCCTCTGAGTAGACCTCCTTTTTCCAGGGACTCTGGCTTGTATCTGTTTCTGCTAAGTAGGCCCCCAGGTTGGCCTGAGTTGAGCTCTCGAGATCCATCATGACCTCCCCTGTAATATTAGAGGTCACTGCAGATGAAGGAACAAATGGTTCTGCCACTCCCCACTCCTCTGGAAGCTTCTTCCTGCTCTTCCCCTTCTTCCCTCGGCCTCCACCCTTCCCAAGTTGTTCCTCCCAACCACTGTCTCCTCTATCCCTCCTTGGGCCAATCCTATGATAGAACTCCTCTGCTGGTCGGGTGTTTTCTCCCAGTGCTTGCATCTCAGGGTGCTCGTAGGATCCCTCATCTTTCTGTCGTCTTTTCTTCTTCTTCTTCTGTTTTCGGTCCGATCCATCTCCATCCTTTTCATCGCCTCCAGCATAGGCTGCGCTCTCACGGCTAGGCCAACTGTCAGGTGGATCATCGGGGCTGGCTGCAAGGTGGCTGGCATGTCGAGCGATCACTGTGGTGACACTTGGAGTAAAAGGGAGGTCTGTTGACAGGCAGCCAGCCTGGTCTGGCCAGCCTAAGACACCTTGTCGTGGGTGAAGAGGGGATAGTTTAAGATTGGTAAAGATGGATATGTGCATATGAACTTTTTCCCTTATTCTAACTCAAACAACAGAGAAAAATATGACACAGAGGCAAATAAATCTCAACAAAGAAAACTGGAATACTGAGATTACACAAACATTGACTGCATAACAGTTTAATAGCCTAATTCTGTTACACTTTAATCAAGCATACAAAAAGAGTGCAGATTTTCATAATCTTTAGAAGATGTGATATTTTCTCAATTTCTGTCATGTTCCTACTATTACAATGGTCATACTGGTCGTTTTAAGCTCCAGATGAGGTTAGCTTATGTGCAAGTAATCGTAAATAAATAAATAAAGTTTCAGACACCTCCAGATGCTCAGACAGTTGTCTCTGTATGTCAGTGGCAGGAGATATCATTTATACAGATCAGGCTGTGAGCACAGAAGCTCCACCCATCTGAGGTTACGCTTGTTTGTTTGTGAGGTGCAGCCAATCAAAATAAAGCTGTATTTAAAGGAGAGGGATGGCCAACAGAGCTAAACAGGAGCTTGTTTCAGACACTGGATAAACTGAGGAGCATAACAAAGGCCTAGTATAAGATTAATAAGGATTCCAAGAATCAGCTAGAAATGAGCATAATAAACTTTAAGAAAGACTGTTTAATCATTAAAGTCCAAATCAAGCCATGATAGTCTGAAAATGTATTCTTTTCCAATGCTGACTGAGCAAATGGACAGTGAGAATTAAATATACAACACACACAAACACACACACATATGCAGTATACGAGCAGTAATTTAAATTATGCACGCAATAGGCTAATTTTGGGTGAGTGACTCACAGCAGCCTTGGGGAGTAGTACAGATTGTACACTCACAATAACACTAATGGACAACAAAAGAGCCTTGTGCCAGGTACGTGCATGTATGTAGACACCAATAAGGTTATGTAGTATGCAGAGTGCACTGTCCAACATGTACACAAATGTGGACACAGAAAAAGACCAAAAAAAAAAAAAAAATCAAGATGTGTGCTCAATGGCCCTACAGAAAGGAGGTCAATTACAGGCAATCTTGCTTTAACTAAAGCAGATGCCATTAGTTTTGGGCCATAGTTTAACATGGTTTTACTAATGGAGGGCAATTACGATGGCTGGCAGTAGTCAACCTGAATTCAGTCTAGATGGAAGAAGGTACAGAAAGGAAGAGGAATGCAAGGTACAGGAGTGGTAACGAGAGCAAAAAATTTTCCACTGATACGAGGGTTTGGCCCAGTTTGTTTCTATATTTCAGTTAGATTCATACACACACAAATGGAGAAGAACAGCTAAAAGTGGAACAGCTGCCAGACCATAAACAGTACAGGACAGTAGCTCTCCGGAGAGTCATTTTTCATGTTAACAAACACATGACACAACGGTGCTTTCTATACTATATGTGCAGTAATTGGAAGAAGCAAAGAAACACATCAACTGAAAGTACTGGAATGACAGAAATGTGCTGCATAGTCTCACTGTTAGAACAGCAGTTTAACCGCATGTGCATTTACTGTTCCTCTGTAGTTTCTAAGTAGAACAGCTAGAATTTCCAAAAGAGCAAGTAGTGGGTTAATCTCTGCTTACTGTTGTGTAGAGCTTTGACTGTAAGCTTTTATATAGTGGAATAATGTTAAATCTTGCACTTGGATTGGTACAAAGTGAAAAATTAAAATAAAATGTTTGTACGAAAAAAAAAAGCTGACTGAAAAGTTCAAACAGTAACATTCAAGTGCAAACTGCTGCTTTATTCACCATGCAGCACTTGGTTAAAGCCCTTGCTACGGGCAACTTTATGGTCTGAGAATAAACTGTAAATTTTCATGACCTGCAGTACCAACATACACCCATCAGCCACAACATTAAAAACACCTACATGTGAAGTGAATAAGACTGATTACCCAAGTGGAAGTTTCCGGGGCTGAAAATCTAAGCCAACTCAGAACTGCCAAAAAAACTACAATTTCTCCAACAATCACTTAAGGCTGGCTCCAAAATCAAATCACGATTCCCATGTTAAAATGCCAGACTTCAGCTATGAAATGAACATGATTACAGCCTGGTACAAAATTGGTTCTGGCAGCTGTGACTCAGGAGGTAGAGCAGCAATTGAAAGGTCAGTGGTTTGATCCCTGGCTCCTCCAGTCTGCATGTCGAAATGCCTTTGGATAAGATGCTGAACCAAATTACCCCCGATGCATCCATCAGTGTGTGAGTGTGTGTGTGATAGTTAACAAGCACTTAAACTACTCTGTGTATGAATATGGCTTGTAGTAAAAAGTGCTACGAGTTCTCAGAGTATAAAAGCACTACAAAAGTACCAGTACATTTATCTTGGCATCATTTACTTTAGAGCCAATTTCACAATTCCTGTTTTCATTTTCCTGTGACCATTTAGTACAAAGGGAGCGTCTTCAATAACCCCCAACAAAACACAATGCTTTGCAAAACAAAAAAAAAGGAAGCATTTTTTGTATCATCAGAAATATCATTATCATGAATTTCCTTAAATTATTATGATATAATTTTGAGGCTATAGCAGCTGTATCTATATTGGCTCTATTACCTTTAGCCAGCTGTGTGATACACACTGTACAACAAGTTTGTGTTTCAACTTTAGCGGGTCAGATTCTAGTAATTCAATAGTCTGTTACTTAGCACTAATAAACAGATCCTGTAGGTGTGCCTGTGTGGCACACACATATAGTTTATGAATACAGATCAATAAAAAAAAGCTTGCTTGTCTTAAAATATGGTCACTTCTGGCTCCAAAAATTTGTAATGTATCTCACAGTAATTTAATGTTCTGGGTCCTGGCATTCATGTAGATGTTACTTTGACATGTACCACCCTCCTAAACATTGTTGTCACCCACCATCATCCATCCAGGACTTTTCAAGGGCAAAACACACACCGCAAAAGCTGCTCAAGAAAAACTCAAGAACAAAAGAGCCTACATTGATGACCGCTCCTCTAAACTACCCAGATCCCACTCAGAACAAGCTTCTGTGACATGCTCTAGAGCAAGGCCAAACCACAGAGGTCCCACCCTGCAACTCACAGGACCTACAGGACCTCTGGTCTAAGTCCAGTGCAAAACCCTACACTACAACCTCAGAGGTGCTGTATTTATTCCCTTGATGGCTCACTGCTGCAATAGGGACATTCACAATGTCAGGTGGGCTTATTCAATGCTGTGGCTGATTAAGTGCTGATATAAACCTTATTTTACTTGAAACAAGAAAGGCACATTTTATTATTATTTTAGTACTACAGTATCCTCAGGTCACTGTGAAAATACATTGCTGAAATACTATTGAATTGTTCTTCCTTTTACTTGACAGCTAGTTGCTGACAATATACAGACACACATACAACTGTCAGGCTACTTTAAATCACACTGCATTAAATTATAGTGCATGTGGAACCTTATAATATTCTGGACCTTTGAGGAAATTTTCTCTATATCCAATTTCCTGTGTACTTTCTAGTACGTTGCCAAACAATAAAAATGTAATTCTTTTTCTTTAGCATTTTGTCAATAATGATAATTGTAGTATCAGAATTATATTTGACAAACATATTTATCACTTAGAAACAGATTGAGGTAGATTATTTGAGCAGTTTAGTTTTTCCTTGACGTTTTATATTTTAATGATGAATCAGGACGTCTGTGGAATACAAGTGTTGCTTGGGTTGGAATTCTGATCGGATCCTTAGATAATTATTGGATGTCAAACAATTTTATGCAGAAAATTGTAATATAATGTAGGTCAGTAATGAATGCAGTACACTGGTATGTCAATATGCTGTAGTTTATTGTTCTACTTTGAGCTGTTATTTGGTCTCATGACAAAGTCAGACTAAGGTTCATACACGTGCACTCAGCATCCTGAAAAAGGAGAGGGCTAGGGTTTGCTGCAATGTTGAGTCACCATGTGTTGCCTAGTGCCCCAACCCCACACACACACACGCACACACACACACGCACGCACGCACGCACGCACGCACGCACGCACGCACGCACGCACGCACGCACACACGCACACACACACACACACACACACACACACACACACACACACACCTGATTTCAAGATAGTCCAATTAAGTTTTCAGCATCCAAACACTTACGTCCATCAGTGCAAGTAGAAATTCATTGCTAAGAAAAGGCAAATCAGTACTGACACAAACACTTACATTTTTCTGTGTTTCAGGTATATTTTTTTGCGTGACTGATCTGCATTAACTACACTTTCTGTGTCAGCGTCATGACATCTGAGTGAGTGAGTGGAGAGAGAAATAGGAGTAGTTACAAGATGGTAACTGGCATGCTCGGATACCCTGAGATCAAGCCTCAGAATTAGTATCAGAGGAAAGCAGATACACAATTATCGGTCTTCTATTAGATCAGAGAGCACAATAGTTTAAAGGTTCAAGCTATGAATCTGCATGGAGCTGTTTCAACTTTCAGTAAGTCAAGCTTAACAGCAACGGACCAAAAACCGCTTTATACTTCGCTTACTCAAGGTGAATTTTCCTGACAAGCTGTTCTGGTTCAGGGAATTTTGCTGCTCCTAAAGGACTTTTATCCATGCTTTAGTGTTTATTCAACCTGCTACTACTGTCTGAGACCGTTTGAGAATTTAGTTAGGTCCATAAGATTCCTGACAATGACATTTTGTAGTTTTGCCTCTGTAAACCACCACAGTGGATTTTAAATCAAACAATCAAGGTGTGATGGAGTGCAGACTTTCAGCTTTGATTTAAGGTGTTGAACACAAATATTTCATTAACCTTTTAGGAACCATTTTTATACATAGCCAAATTTTTGGAGGCTTGTACGGACATCACAAGATTATTTTCAGTGACAATAGTACACTTTGAAAAAAAATGAAGAAAAAAATGGGTGGCTAGGATTTGCCCTTGTAGAAGGCAGCTTTTCTAGTTGTGAATTCTTGTGAGCTATTAAATGAGTAAAATTTAAATTCCTGGCATACAGAAATCTTAAATTTGGGGGTTTGAGAAGAGAAGGCAGTGGTTTGCTTAGTCCTCTGTTATCTGATATTAAAATGGCTCTAATGAGTATGCAGTCACCAAATAAAGAGCCTCAGCTGGTGTGATGCTTGTAGATTTTAGCATTGCTCTGCCGAGTGACACAAGCCACAGACAACTATAACTCTGTGCTCTCTAGGATGACATGTACACTGAACCAGAGACCCTACAGTCGGGTCTGGGATAGGCTCTGTTGGACGGAAGGATGGTGAAAAGAGAGTGGACACAGCGATACAGACAGCTCCTATCTGTACGACACACACACACACACACATCCCTAATGTATGCACAATGACACAGTGTACATGTTTAGATCTTGAGCTGCATGCCTAAATCACACTGGAGCCGCAGTGTGTGTGACTTTGTGAAGGAAGGTAGGATCTATAGAAAGGAAAGACAGACAGCTGACCTGCAGACTGCCTCTCTGCAATAAATCAGGCAATAAGACAACTTACAGTAATGTACATATATGATACATTATATTACACAGTAGGCAATTTGAAGTGATTACTACTGTGAGAGTGCAGAGTGTATCATCCAAGCATGTGCTTCAAAACAAAAAAATACTTTGCGTTAAAGATTAAAGGTTCCCTTTGCTAGAAGGGATTCATGAGTTTTTAACATAATACTATGTAACCTCTCAAAGGTTATTAAACATATTTCCTCTTTCAGATTAAAAGTTTAGAAACAAATACACCATTTCAGCAACCACTTTGTAGTAAGAGACAAATGACTAACATACGATAATGGTTTTAATCCCTTGTCGCCAAGTTTTACAGACTTGAACTTTGGGGGAAAGACTGGCACTGTGTTATAAAAATTCAAACCCGCTGATCTGCATGCAGCTACTTGGAGAAGTTTGGGTCACATGATCAGACTGAAATTAAAGTCACCTTGTGCTTTAGTGTGAACGAAAAAGAAAATGACAAAAAGCACTGTTGAAGAGAAACACTGTGGCATGTGAGTTGACATGCATGTCTCTTACCCGCTGATACATCCAAAGGGCTGCGAGGAGCTTGCGGTTCGGGCAGCATGGGGCTGTGTTCCTTAGGGGCGACTGAACCTGCTGGAGGCATGGGATTGTGAGACTCTGCTATGCTTGGAGGCTTTTCTGCTTGGAGGGGTGCAGCTCCCACCTCCACATTCATCCCCATCCCTCCAGGCTGGGAGAAACCTGAGAAATAAAACAAAGCAGACAAATGGGTATACCAGGGATTCTCTTTGTACTGACACCATTACTCTAGAAAGCCAAAGCAAAGATAAGGGGGGAAAATAGTACAAGGGTTTATTTAAAAAAAAAAAGATGACAAAATACCACATACAATCTGGATGCAGTCATCCAATACAGCTCCCAAGGATACTGAACTATTGGGAGGGGTCTGAATGAGCTTATGAATGTGTAAACTAGTGAATACACATCAATGAATGAGATTGATTTTAAGTTTTCACCTGCACGAGTGTGTAAAAGCACCACAAATTGGCAGAAATTAGTCTAGAGAATAATTCATGGATGCAAGTGTCAGCTGTATTTGTATAACTGAGGGAATGTGTTGGTGAAACAAAGTGTGCGTGTTCAAGCCTGGAGCAGTATTTCTGTGGCCCAGAGACGACAGGTCTCATTAAGACTGAGCTGGCTCTGCAGAGGCCGGCATCGTGAAAGGCATAACTCAGCCTTATAGCTCACACTGTGGCTGTGCGTATAAATGTATGTGTCACTCTCTAAACTACCTGCAGATACCAAGCCAGTGACAGCTACAGCTCTGCATGCGACTAACACGCGCTGCCTCAACACCAGCCATTCATCAGAGTGGACAACAGCTATTTTGGGGAAAGTTGCTGGTTGGAAGTCACATTTTTAATGAGGAAGGAAGTCTAATGAGCTAAGAGATTTGGATGCAAATTATTCACAGTGAATAAAGGTTCAAGTATGGTTTGCATAAACTGAGCATAGTAATTGTTCTGGCAGGCCACAGAGTAGAGTTCAGCCTGTAGCCAGGCAGATCAGATGATCTTAGGACTTGCCTTCTCCAGAGGATGGCTCAACTGTTTCCTTTCTGAGTTTTAGCTGTTATGGTGTCTCTGCAAGCTGTTTTACAACCCACATTCCACCCCAGATCCTCCATTTCACGCCATTTCCTGTTTCTGAATTAATCATGTTCATGTTCCCACTCTGTTCTGTGAGGATTAGTTTTTACTGCTGCTCTGCCTCCCATCTGACTTAATTTTTTTTTTTTCAAAAAAGAAAGAAAGAAAAAAAAAATTATCCACTTGTGGTAGATTTTAGTCAGTAGCTGATTTTTCCAGGACTGGCTGGCCCAACAAATTCAGCCCAAAAACAGGCCGTCATGGGCTGTCAAAAATGTCATAGGAGGATGAGCAGGTATATCCAGCAGCTTCTGCTGTCAGACAGCAAGCATCTATAAATCAAAAAGAGGCTGCAAAAATTTGACCTGCATGTAAGCGGTGCCAGGAAAAAGTCTTAATGGTCCAAAAAGAACAGTTTGCCAGTGAACACCTAGGCAAAGACGAGGCCTTTTGGAATTCTCTGAACAGACAGATCAATGGTAAAGGTGCATGGCCACACTAACAGTGGTGAAGTTTGGCAAAGACCAAATGCAGCTAGTCAAATGTCTCATACTGGTTATAAGGCATGGTGGTGGAGTGCAGGGTTGGTTGCTGCCTCAGGGACTTTGCAGTTTGTAGTAATTGATTCAGCAATTCATTCATCATATCAAAAGGTATCTGAGGATAATGTGAAGCCATCTGTGTAAAGGTTAGGACTAAACAGGACGCTGTCTGTAAACACAACAGCTTGGAAAGTTTTGAATGAATTCTGATAAAACTTTGTAGGGGTGCAGAGTGTGGTCGTGTTAACAATCCATTACAATTTGGCTTACATCCACCAAGCTCTTCAACTTAATAACTTATTAGTCAAAAACTGCCAAAAAGCCTTATAACCCAGAAACTACTATTCTTAACAATGTGGTGTGTATTGTCAACATATAGAAAGCACTGTACAATCTTTAAAATATATCACATTTGACCTCTGACCTCTCCTTCTAGGTCAATAGATTTATCTGAAGGTCAAAGTGATAACAAGAAGCACTCAGAGTGCAAACCCCTGCAGCGTTTATGCCAAAAATGCTCTTAAGCCCATCTACAATTAATGGAAACGGTAAGCTAACAAGATGGCCAACCATTCACTCTCACATCTACAGCCAATTTGGAATCACAGATTACCTAACAGGCATGTCTGTGGACTGTGAAAGATCATGCCCCAAACTGACCAGGAAGGCTGAACCCAGGACCACTGTGCTGTTTGGCGACAGCGCTAACTACTGCGCCATCCCGATTTCAGACCAAATACTACATTTTCCTGTTTGACTAAAACACTGTTCCCTGTTACAATAATGACTTTAAATACCTTGCACATGAGCAGAGTCTGCAGTCAAAAGTGGTAAAAACTGTTGCAAGTCAAGGTCAGAGACTGATGGGCAACTGCACAAAACACTTTCCAGGAGTAACCTCTGTTAAAGGGGACAATACTGTGGCAGCACCACGTTCAGATACAGCAGCATCATGTACACTGCAAGCAAGAGCCATCTATGGGGGTATTCTGCATTTGTGTTGCATGATCAGAAAAGCATACACAACAAAAACACAAGTCTCAAAATCCACATATGTACACATAATACAAGGCCCTTCCTTTATACACACACACACACACACACACACACACACATCATTATAATGTTCATATTCTGAAAAGTTACTGTTACTGTTTGTGTACAGCAATGATGTAGCAATGCTGCAGTCACAATATTCACAAAGGCTAACCTTATCTTGTTTGGGCTCTTGTAGCTGTACTTCATCATGTGAACTAGGTGCTGCTCATGAAAATAGTAGCTGTCGTTATCGTTAATTCAGTCTGTCAAATTCTGACAGTGTGCATGCATGAGGGAGCACAGTGTGTGTGAAACACTGTTTTTTTTTTAAATAAGAGAATTTGTAGAAAATCAACATCTGATAGTGTTGTTGAGTAACGTGTAAAATGACTGATCTCAGATTTGAGAAGCACTCGTCAATTTCACATCAAAAATAATAATTAATATTTTAGTACTGCTGCTATTATAATACCACTTCCATCTACGGTTATGATAGAAGAAAAATATTGGGAGTGTACCTGAAAAAGCTCCTATCAGGTTAGTATCCATCTTTTGGGCAGGGCTGGTCTGAGAGCCCAGAGGATCAGAATAACTTGCCATGGAGACTGGCCGCAGGGAGGCAAAGAGCAATGGAAAAGGTGACGAGAAGACAAGAAAAGAGAGAGAGAAAGAGTAATGAGAAACAGGCAAATATATATGACTTAGTGAAAGGAGGGAAAAAAGCAGAGGAGTACTGTAGATTGAGTGGAGGTGACACTGGGCGTGACAGCATTAACAGTTTAAAGTGTGTTAAGCAAAGGTAGACAGCAAAGAGAGAAAAGGGAAAGGAGGAAAGACATTACAAGCAGATACAAATCAGTGTTTATATTCTGTGAACATTTAATCTGTATTTGGAATTTGTAATTACAAGGGACCAGTAGTGATCAAATAGTGAATGAGTTGCGTAGGCATAGAAACATAGTCAGACAATGAGACTATACCCACAAATGCAAGTTAAAATTCCATGCAAAGCAAAGTATTGAACATAAACAAAAGCCAGAACTATGCTGCTTTCTCTGGGCCCAAGCTCATTTAAGATGCACTGAGGCGAGGTCCAGCCAATTTGTAAAGCTTTCTGGAAATCACAGATAACAACCTATGTTTAACATTTTCAGGAACAATTAATGTACATATACACAATGTCTATTTTCATAGATCTGGACATCATAACTAATGCTTTTTCTGGTCATCTTCTCCCGTGTTTATTTAGTGATACACTTGCTTCGTTTGTATATGTCCCACTCAGTTCTATCATCTGTCAACACACTAGGCCAGTAAATTTAATTCTGACACAAAAATTATTTGGAGAACCTTGAGATATTTCAGATATGGAACAGTCACTAATTTGAAAGTCACAATGTTAGACACAAGCACTGGCATGAAGCTCCAGTATAAGTCCAAGGTTTGTCTTCAAAGTCAAAAACTACAGCATGGCTGGCTGCTTTCAAGATTGTTTCACAGCTGATTGATTGCACACATTAATTTTTCAACTGTGAACATAGAAAGATCCAAAAAAAAATAAATAAATAATCATGGTCTCAAGTCAAAATTCAGCTACAAGCGTCACTTGGAACCAATTATTCTTGACCTCTGTACCTGATAAGAAGTCTGTAGCCAAGGCCTGCTGCTGCTGGTCAAATGAGTGCAGCCGCACCTCTCCCTGTGGCTCCGGGTGCAGTGCTGATATCTGTCCCCCTGAAGTCAGCTTACAACCTGCAGTAGTGACAACACAAGGTCATTAAATGTTAGTTTGTCCACCTCACTGATGATGCACTACCGTAAAACTCTTCATTTAATGACACAAGGCTACTGAAATCACACACTGTTGAACACAAGCATCCAGATATACAAATTACTCTAAAATATAACAGGGATTGGAAAAATATACAGACTTTTATAGAGAGTTCTGTTACACAAAAAAGGCTCACACAGATGCACACGTGTACTTGCACTCTCACCTGCTAAATTTCCTCCCAAAAGCAGATATCCCAGTCCCATACAACTCAACATTCAGTGGTGTTTGCTATGTGCTGCTCAGTGCCTCTGTCTCTGTCTGTCTCCACTGCAGCCTCAGCTGGCTCTGAGCTACTAACACTGTGAACCCCCAGTCACACACACACAATCACCACACACAGAGACACAAAAATACACACACACACACACACAAGAATGTGATCACAGTCAGGGAGTCTGGGTTTGGTGTAGTGACGTTTTACTGTCTGTCTAGTTCAGGTCCCAGGCCCCGCCAGCTAGCACCTCCCCTCACACTCCCTGACTTCACACAGCCCTCTCCCTTCCTCTCTAACCCTATAATCAACCTTCCACTCTTGTCCAAGAAGTTCCAGACCCCCAACTGACTGTTTGGGTGTGAGGGATAAAAGCTGAAAGAGACTGCGGACTAAGGATGAGAAAGGGAAAGGCAGGATGGCGCTGGAGAGGAAGAAGGCGGGAGGAATTGACCAGAAGTTTCAGTGAGGAAAAAAATAAGAAGAGCAGAAAAGAGGATTTACAGGATGAGTAAGCGCAAAAGACTGGAATATAAGGACAAACAGAGTGAGGAAAAGAAGAAACAGGAAGGAATTGAGGAAGAGGAATAATGGAGGGAGGGGAGAATCTGCAGAGAGAAGGAGGGAGATACCAATGGCAATCCTCTCCCAGCAGTGTCCACAGAGGGTGACAGTGAGGCGAACAGACAGGACGCCACCCAAAGTCAAAAAAAGCTTTCATATATCAGACGCACATGGGGGCCGTGGTGGGGTGCGCTTTGTCTGTCTCGACAGGAGGCAGAAAACCCTCCGTCGGCAGGGTCACCGATTAACTCAAAAACATTTGTACTCGTGCTCAGTCTGGATTTCTGTCTGTCTCTCTGTGTGTAAATCTCCGTCTTGCAAATGCGAATTCGGGGATAGAAAAGAATACTTACGAGGTAACAGGCTGAATGAAATCAGGCAAATATTTCTACTGCTGTGCTTCTGTCCAAGGTGCTGAAATCAATATGAGCAAAGCAGCGAAGAGCATTGTCATGAAACCTTCGGACATGTCCTCTTATTTGTATGTCAACCACTAACTTAACCATGTGAGTTGAATGAGACCCACACTGTGATTAAAAGACAGTGGGTGTATTTGACAAAGGAGATTAAACAAATATTTCAAATGTTTTTCAACTCATTCTGGTCGTGTCCTATAATTAGATACCCTCAAAGCAGTCTGCTGTCTGGTGGGCACCCATCACTCGAAGAAAACATCTCTCAGGCAAAATTTGAAGCTATATAGCAGACAGAGCCAATCAACTAACTCGTCAGAACAGAAGCCTCTTTAATAACTGTGTTCTCTGTCATCAGAACTGAATGCTTTGTATGACCTTGCTTCATCACCCTCTAATCACTTCCAGCCAAATCGGGAGCTGTTCATACTCTCCCCTCCAGAAGTATTGGGACAGTGAGGCCCGTCCCTTTATTTTTTTGCTGTAGACTGAAAACATTTGGGTTTGATATTTAAAAAAAAAAAAAAAAATCAACATGAGACAAAAGATCAACATGTTAGCTTTTATTTCCAGGTATTTGGATCTGATACACAGTTCAGAAGCACCCAATGTTTTTGTGAGCAAAAATATTGGAGCAAATAAACTTAAAATAGATGAAAGTGAATAAGACTTAAAATCTTTGCTTGAAATAAATGCAGCAAGCCTGTGACTCTGATTTGGCCAGTCTAAAACCTTCCACTTCCTGCCTCTGATGAACTCCTTTGTAATTTTGGTAGCGTGTTTTGGGTCATTATCCTGCTGCATAATGAAAGATCTCCCAATCAGTTTGGTTATATTTCTCTTTAAATTGACAGATAAAAATGTTTCTGTAGACTTCTGAGTTCATTGTACTGCTGCCATCATGCGTGACATCAATGTAGATTAATGAGCCCGTCCCAGAAGAAGCCATGCAAGTCCAAGCCATGACATTACCTCCACTGTGTTTCACAGACGAGCTTGTATGTTTGCGATCATGAGCAAACATAGAAAGAAAGAAAGGTTGTTGCTGATATCACTAACAGTTGTTTTAGGGTCTTTTTATCTTTACAGCACTTACACTAACTGTTCCACATCTGTTACTTAGTACACCAGTGATGACTTCAGGACATTCCAAATGGTTGTACTGGCTATGGCAATGGCTGATTAATTTTCCATCTTCTCTCACCTTCACAATTGCTTGTTTTTCCCCCTGGTTTTCATGGTGGTTACTCCTCTACCTATAAACGCATAGCCTGCACAGGCAAAACCCAAATCTGAAACTGAGTGAATAATCAATGTGACAGGACACACTTGGGCAACAAAACACACCTGTCAATCACACGTTTCAATACTTCTGCTCACAAGAAAAATGGGTATCAGATGTAAATCCCTAGAAATAAAAGCTGAGATCTTTTGTCTCATATTGATTTTTAATGTCAAACCCAAATGTTTTCAGTATAGGGCAAAAATAAAGGGATTGGCCTCCCTTTTCCAATACTTTTGGAGGGGAGTGTATATGTGGTGTTTCACTGTCTCATATTCCAGCACTTACCTTCTTGCACCTAACCATACAATAACTGTAAGAAAAATTTACTTACACATAAACATATTTAAAATTCTGCCTACAATCCCGCTGATCTTCAGTGTCTTATTTTGTTGTAGCATGTTCCCAGATTTTTGCAGAAAGTTTTACTCTTTAACTTAGTCAGTCTTTTTAATGCACTCTTAAGTTGTCATTACTATCTGCATCACACCAGATAGAACCTCCAAAGGGCTAAAATTTTCATTTAACTGTTCACTTTTCTGTGAAACAATGGTATATGGGCTTGGTCAATGTTACTGGACCTAAGGCCTTCTAGCTCAGACAAATTTTGAGTAGTTCAGTTCAGGCCACAGGCAAAAATTTCATGCTGGAGTTGTGCTCATGTGTTTAATGTACCGGTGGTGAACTGCTCAGCCTGAAAGAGGGAGGAAGACCAACTGTGAGGCAGCACATGCGAGTGCAGGTAAGTGTGTGTGTGTGTCATTGTGAACAGCTCCTAGCAGGTGAAGCAGTGCACAATAGGAGGCTCATTACAGTGTCATCACTCATCATGACTGCTTGACCTTTAACAACTGTCTCCTTACAGGCCAGAAAAGAATCACAAATGGGCTTCATGCAACAACACTGAACTCTGCCAGCAGATTTTCATTTTGAAGGATGTATGAGCATTGCTACTCTTCTGGAGTCTAACTTTGTAATGCACAGTTTATATTGTGCGAACCTGAGATTTCTAACACAACTTCTATGTGTGATTTTAAAAAAAAGTTAAAAATCTCTAGCAGACGTCTTTTCATACATGTTGTCATAGGTCCTGCTACATTTGATGATCACAGGCTTGCAGCTCACTGGCTTTTGGCTTTCTGACATTTGTCTAGGGGTGAATGTCAACCAGTGTGCATGCATCTGTTAAATAAGGCAGCAAAACTGATAAATAAGTTAAAATCACATGGATCAAATGTGTGATAAATGTAACACACCTTAAAGCAGCATGAAGATGAGTTTTTTGGTGTAAAAATATATTAAAAGGGGAAACATTACTAATATTTGTAAGAATAAAAGAATTAAGAATAAAACTGCAAATACATATGTATGTGTAGATGGAGCAGACTATAGTATAATTAAAATGTTTAATATTATGTTTAATATTCATTAACGTGCTGGAAAGTGGGGAGAACACGGGTAAATACAAATATTGTGCTTTCTTGGATGGTGTTTTTACCTCATGTCTTACAGTGGATGGGAATGACTGATGCAGGGATACTGTGATCTTACACTTAAGAATGTGGTCTAACTGTATCAAGTAGGGCACTGACTGCACTTTATCCCTTAAAAAAAAAAAAGGTCATAAAAATCAAATGGTCATGTGTTAAAATTGGGATTTGTTTTAGCCACATTCTAAATAGGCACCAGAAATCTCATACATCTTAGCTTTAGAGTTTTTCCCTTCAATTTGGGTGCTTGAAATGGGCAACAATTCTATAAAGAGGGGTGGGACAGTAATTGAAACAACTTGCTGGTGACATGGTTGATGCAAAGAGTTAAACTCCAGTTCTTTCAGCTCATTCTCTTGGCCCAATCAATAGGAGTCACCAAATTAGCATTCCTCCACTGCCTTCAGCATCTAACTGAAACAAGGTGACCTTGACCAGTAATAACGAGTACCTCAAAGTGTGACTTTTGCCACAAGAGTTAGAAGTGGGACTCTTTGTTTATTGTGAACTAAATTCTGTATTATGTAAGAGTTGCTGCTGCTACTGCTGGGGGTTGCCTAACCTTAGTATGAGGACAAAATATGGCAAGACAGACTGCAGCAGCTACCAAATCAGAGGCATTTAAGGACACACTCATAATTACTTTGGCATAGCAGTACGAACAAATGTGCATCCACACACAAACACCAGCATGCAAGCGTGTACAAACCCACGTGCATGCTCATTTTTAGAAAGAGAAACGCATCGGCACAACATGATGGCAGGCAGACGGCCAGAAGTCAGTGATGGACATTTGTCTGAGCTGACATAATAAAAAGAAATATAGCCTATTGGCATTGTTGGACTCCTAGGACAACTTCAGGATCAGCTAAGGGGAGTAGAGAAGGGGTCAGCCAAGGAACACAGCCAGTCAGACTTAGTTATGACCTCATCCCTGTGATCTGAACTACCACTCCAGACCAGAATTTTAACACCACAGGTTTGGTATAGTTGGGCTGGTTCGATGAGACTGTGGCACAAGACTACAAATGACCAAATTTACCATTTATCATCATCAATGCACATCATGCAACACTGACACTTTCAAACCTCACTGCATGTTTAGTTCAAGTAGGGAAATTGGATGAAGTTGTGTGTAGACTCTTCATTGTTTGTTGCCAGCCTGAGCCAAACTGGTAACAATGTGTAAAGAAAAAGTCAGAAACAAAGTAACACACCATGATAACATGTTTTAAATGGTAGATGGTCAATGGAGTAGCATTAAAAAAGCACTTTACTATTCTTATTGACCACTCAAAGTGCTTTGTGCGTGCACACACAGACACACAGACACACACACACACACACACACACAGATGTTATCAGGGTGATTTGCAGTTGCCCAAGGATATTTCAACATGTGACCTGGAAGGGATGAGAACTGAAAAACCAAAAACCTTTCAGTTAATGGATTATGGAGAAGCAGCCTGATTCTCTTGCTGTGGGGGAGAAACCTTCTAAATTGCAGCCAAACCACTGTGTAACTTGATACAATTAATGCAAACTACCCTAAAGAAAACCCACCATGTCTAATCAGAGAAAAAAGGTAGAAAGGAAAAGCAAAGTCATAAAAAAAAAAGACACTAAATGAGACCAAATGGACACTGGTGAGACATGTATTGAAGAAGAGACTGAGTGAAGTGTGTCCACTTCCCTCATGTATTTTAGTCCTGAGTTTCAGTTGCTTGCTGTCGCGTTCTCGTCATTGTTTCGTCATTGATCCCGTCAGGGTTGACGCTGTTAGTTTCCTGCTGTGTGCTTCATGTTCTGGAGCCCTGTCTGTTTATGTGCATGTTAGTCAAGTCAAGTCAAGGTAGAAATGCTATAGTTTGTGCTCCACAGTCACATAAATCTCTAATTTATATTAAGCTTTTTGCCTTAGGTGTCCTGCACTGGGGTCCTCATCCGTGCCTGCCACAGCAGTACATGACACAATGAGTACATCAAAGATAAATCAGTGAGGTTGGTATGAGACAAACAGAAACTCATGGTGGTGTAAATAAATGTTTTGATTCTGAAAGAGGGTAGGTAGAAGTTTAACACTTATCAAGACCTACCCACATATATAAAAAAACTATCAAAAATGCAAACTAAACTTTATATAGGCTGCCTACATTCTCATAAAAATGTGCACATAACCATAACAATGGACAATAGCAATGTCCAGATGATCAGAGTGAAATCTCAAATTACCTGGAAGATTCAAATTTCACTGGTCTAATCATTTAGGGATCATCACAATCTCGGATACATCACAGCTGTTCAAAGCAATATAAATTAACATACTACCAAGATTATACTTTGTGTTCCAATCCTTAGCTATAGAGGTCCCTAGCACTAGATTTTAAACTATTAAAAATGTCCATCTAAATTAATGTGGCCAAATAAAAAGCCTAGAATTAAATTTGAAAGGATTCTATGCCCAAAAGAAAATGGGACCTAAATCTGTACAACCTGAAAAAAAAAATACTAGCACAACTCAAATCATTGGTTGCATGGATATTTTAAGATAAGGAAACCATCTGGGTCAGGACGGGACAGAGTGAATACTCAAACATATTTTTAGATACAAACCCATTCATGAGACAAGATATCTGGAGAGGAAATAAAATAATTAATTACTGGCTAAAGACCACATTAAAAATAAGGCCCATTGTGAGAAACAAAGTTAGACTACCAATTTCAGTCTCTAGAGCAGTACAGATTGCACATAATTCTGAATCTGCAGATCTGATGTCTTTTGAGCAGCTTCAGCAACCCCCTCCTTTTTATAGTCTTTACGGCTGAGACACTATGTACAGAAAGTATAGAACAATTCTTTGTTAACAGTTAAAGGAGCTACTAAAAGAGGACCATACCGCACATACGTAAGATAGAAGAACTAATAGACAACAGTTTGGACAGCAAACAAAAATGGGAAGTGGAGATGAATCCTATAATTCCAGATGAAAAATGGGAGATGTCCTGTAGAGAGGGACACAGAATAGCAAATAGTTCTATTTGGAAAGGATCTGAGTAGAAAGTTAAGATGAGATATTTTTAAAGCCCCTGTTATTACATCAAAATCTGGGAACACCTCAGACCAGTGTTGTAGGGACTTTCCAAAACAAAATTACTTGCAAGACATAGAAAATGAAATTAAGAAAATTTTAAGTTTAAAACTACCCCTAGAACCTTCTTACTATTGGGCATACTACCAGAAGGATGAAAAGGTGCTAACTGGATATTCCTACTGAGAATCTTTTTATTAATCAATAAGATGATGATTACAATCTCCTGGCTTTCCAGAGAGGGTCAATGAAGAGAGATGGTTAAGGAGGTTTACCACATGGAAAGTGTAACTGTAAGATTACAACTAAAAGCAGACATATTCTCAATAAAATGGGCTCCAATTGTCTCATACTTCCTCATTTGATGTAATTTAAGAGGAGAAGATTTTTTTAATGCAGCTTTGGAGCAACATATGGACAATACAAAAATCCATGGACTGATTTTCAATTCAATTGCACCTACACTGTATCTGTGAAATGGAGACATGAATGATTGGACTCTGACTACATTTGATGAATGGAAATACTAAGTTAAATTAAGGGATTACCTGCCCTACCTTCTGAACTACAGCCTGCAGTCAGCTACCAATATATACACTTATACCTATACATTATTTATGTCTATACACTTTCAAGGATTTTCACAGAACAGTCCATGTTAAGATCATAAAAAGGATTGCACTTGACAAAACGCATCTATTAAGTATCAGCAATCATCTGACTTAACTTAGCTGATTTAGCGTTACACTTGTTTGTTTTTAAATGTCATCAGCATTCGTAAATGATGAATGGCAGGCAAAAAAGCAGAAAACCCAGTGCTGGCTCCACTGAAGGCCATGAAAACATAGTAATTAGCAGACTGCGTGTTTACTTGCTAAAATGACAGGTAAGATAAGCAGCTATCTTGAAAGCACATGATTCTGTGTATAAGCCAAAACAGAGTCTGGGTTCACAGTCAGTGAAATTATGGCCATGCAGACTATAATTTCTGCAGGAAACAGGGTGACATATTTGCTGCCAATCATTACCTGACCCTGCTCTGTCTCAGCTCTCATTCAGGAGAAAAAAATTTATGAATTCTTAAGCAACTAAAATATACATCCATCACTGGATCCAAAATAAAATAACACAGCCATAGACATAAGAGATGTCACATGTAAAGAATGAGGTCATGTCACTAAATTCAATTTTTCAAATCTACATTAACATGAAAGGCTAAAGTCTGCATCACAGCATCAAAGAAGCAACTGGGATCTTTTCACTGCTTAGCCAGTCAGAGGGACCCTGTGCCAGGCCTTTACCAGGACAATGGGCTGCTGTCAAAACTCAACACAGCATCTTACCCAGAAACTAATAAAACTGTGTTTTATTCACTTTTAAACAGAATATTTGCAAAAAAAAAAAAGTAAAATAGAAATAATGCTAATGAGGCTACATGGCAAACCATTTCACACTGTGCACACAGAGAATATGAAATAACTTCAGCAAACTGTTTTCTCTCAGCTTTCTTACAGACCAACTATGCAAGATATCTGTATTTTTTTTTAATTTTTTGTGACTGGACACAAATAACATTACGACCTTACATTATGTATATCCAGCAAGCAGCAAAGATGGTGGTTTGAATGAGCCCCACACGCCTCTCCTGGATTGGACAGATAAACCATACTGGCTAGGTCAGGGCTACCATAGCACCAGAAGTAAAGAAATGAGTCACATTGGTAGTTTGGGGGCAAACCAAGCTAACCTCGAGCATGAAGTAAATCCCAAAGTCTACAAAGCTAGGCCAAGTTTACACTTCTTGAACTTCCTATAATGTACAGAGGACGAGAACGAGGCCATGGCCTACTTAGGATCTTTAGGCAGCCTTGGCATAACTCACTGTATACACAAGACAGCTTGTAACTGGAGCATCTAACAAAAGTTCCCATATACACATAGATTAAAGATGATGGCTATGCTCTGATTTCCAAGATATTTACAAGTAAAATGATAACAAAGAAAAAGATGGAAGCAACAAAATGTTTTCTCACTTGAAGCGCACATCCTCTGAGTACAGAAAGATCCACTGAATACCTGCAGCAAACAAATATCCAGACAGATAAATATTTGGGAACGGCCCTAATGACGGCGGCAGCTTACAGTCACATAAGTTTAATACTTTTTCTGTGCCAGACTCAGTATGGCACCCTCTGATTTGCTTTACCAAAACTGTCTAATCTGGGAAGAGCTGGCAGGATAGACCGAAGTCCTGCGGCTGTCCTCCAGCTGACCTCATCCTCTCCCTGCTCCTTAGCCTCAGCTCTTCGAGCAGTGATAGTAAGTATGAAGAGGCTGGGTCAGGGCTGCTGCAGGACCACAGGCGCTCAATGATGGTTCACGGAGGGGACAGACTGCTGTTCTCCCTGGACAAACATCAACAGTGTCTTGTTGACTCAGCCACACCAAAACATTAATCATGTACTTTGAATCAACCTGATTCAAAGTACATGCTGGTAAATTTCTATCCACCTTCCATGGAACTGTCCTCTATGAACTCTGTGCTAAATAGAGTCTACGTCAAAGTATGAAAGTTATATTTTGTTTCCATTCATCCCCCAGAATACATTAAAAAAATTTAAAAAACAAACCTGCATGTCGGGAAGACCCAGGTCCTGGAGGAAACCAGGCCAAGAACAGCTAATGCAGTGATGAAACTAATTCAGTGTGCGAGAGTGATGTGCACTGACAGGCAGGAGAGAGGCAAGGTGCTTTTGATGTGACAATGTCTCCGTAGTGTGTGTGTTTTTTTGGCTTCATGTTTTTGCAAGAAGTGTGTGGCTGATAGGACCTGCAGATATCTTTAAAAAAAGAAAAACACATACACAGCTGGTAATGAAACCCTCTCTTCCTTTCTGTGATACCAGGCCTTATTATGTCTTCCTCACCTCCTCGTCCTAGCCGGAATACTAGCTCATGTTCATCTGGAATGAGCTAAACATTCCACTGAATGAGATAAACAGCATTGCAATCCTGCTGAGGCTATGTTAATGCTGCTCTAACTTTTTTTTACCTTCTTCCCATCAATGTTTGTTAGTTTCTATTGTCGGGATTAAAATGATGAGGTACGGTAGAAGGATTTTTGACTTCCTTCTTTATTTTCTTTGCTCGTAATTGCTCTCCAGCACGCTTCACTTTTATGCATCACAACTGGCTGTACTAAGCCGAGCGCGCAGGGGGCTGCATTTAGCTCCAACCAGCAGGGATTTTTCAGTGAGTGCCCGTCAAAGCAACAGATGAAGTGAACAAGTGCACACTTCAAAGTACAGTGGAGAGCACAAATTGAACACCAGTTGCCCGTGTTGTTGTTGCCCTTCCAGAGCATTTCACATGTAGCACAAAGGCTACTCTAAGGTCTTACGATCTATGCACACTGTATTCTGACCGGAGTTTGTGGTGTTATGTTTGTGGTGTTGGTGTTCAAACACACAAACATGGATCCATGAGGGTTTGCAGAAAGATATACACACACCTTCAAATATAAGAAGGGCTCACATACAGATGAAAAGCTTTCTGTCTACATTGGAGACATCAGTGAAGGAGGAATTAGGGTTTTTTTCAGCTTGGGGATTAAAGCCGCGTCATGAATATTTAACGGAGAGATTTGTCCCGCATTTCTACCAAATCACTTCAAGTAAAACAGGATGACGGAGTCAGCATATCAAATTATCCAAGGATGTGTTCAGCTGCAAGTCTGAAGTTATGGTGTGTCAATCACATAAAACTTAAGTGGCATAACTGGAAAAGGGCTGGGGTGAGTCTGACTGCTGAGTTCACACAGCTGGCTCATTTTTTATTTTTTTTTTAAATATATTGTTTTTAGTTATCATTTAGCCTACAGGCAAAATTACAAAATTGGAACATTTGGTTTGTACAACATGCTCACGGGAACAAAATCAGAAAAAAAAATTAACAAATTAGCAAAACACCAGCATTTTTTATGCTTTGCCATTTTGGATTAATCAATGCAACAGATCCTTCAGATAAATCAAATTTAAGACTAATCTGAAGAGCAAAAATGTTTAATATAACTCAAATGGGTCTCTTAACAGTCTGACCAAAAATCCCAAAAGGTTAATGAAATAGAAATGACTGCTAAATTTTCAGCGCTTTCTTGCATTTAAATCATGTTCCTGTTGGAATCTTCCTTCATGCATGTTGATGTGAGGGAACAGCTATTTGGGGTGAAGCTCTCAGAGCTGGAGTTTTTAGAATGCATGCATGCCCCACCGTAGCTTTTTTAATGCTGCTGTAACTTTTTCTTGACCTTCTTCACATTAATGTTTGAGTTTCTATTGTCATTGAGATGAGGTAGTGAAGGATTTCTGATTTCTGTCTCCATTTCCTTGCGATTAACTTCTGGAAAGGAACAGAACGATTCCCATACTTACACGATTTGTTTTAATTTAATCTCTTTTTTTCTCTCCACATCACCCACACCACAGAGTTTACTGCGAGTCCAAGTAGGGTAGGGACATTTGCACCAATGCCACAAACTGTCCAGAGGTCTGGTTCAGTAATTGGCCTGGCCAATCACTGCAGCAATGCTCATAATTTTAAGTCTTGTCAGGAGCCCCATGAATTAGTTCAATTTCTTTTGTACCGTTTGCAAACATTTTTCCATGGCTGAAGTTAGGTATTTTAACATGAGAGTCTATGGGGACTGACTTGATTTTGTAAACAGCCTCGGGCAGCCTTTAGAGGAAATGAGGTTTTAGTCATTTTCAAGCTGGCTTCATTTTTTAACCTTGAAAGCTGCTGCTTGGCCTAAGCCCACAGAAACATCTTTTATTTAGTTAATTTAGGTTAGTAATTTTTTTCCTGCTATGATCTAGAGCTGTAGATAAAAATCCTAATAAGATTGGGAAGTCAAGTTGTTTGAATGTTTAGACAAAAACTTATAACTAGACAAAAAGTAATTCCCATGGGATATTCGGATACTGTGACAAAGAATGTTACAGAGGTCTCCAAAAATTTTGCCATAAAGCCTCAAATTAAATCAACTGAACTTGATCCAAACAACCCACATGGAGTTTTGCAAGAAGGTGATTAACACCGTCATGAAACTGAGACACAAATTTCAAACCAGCTTTATTTCTAGGATGCCGGAGTGCAGCTGCTTGACGTTTTGTTGTAATCCTGCTTTGTCAGCCCACGTTTATTCAGTATATTATACATATAGGTTATGTATTGACACCTGAGCTAGAAAGATAAAACTTTATTACTTAAGGCAACCCTTTAACGGCCTCTTTTGACAAATGAAATGAAGACTTTTCTCCCCTCTCAAAAGGGGCTAGATTTGTAGTTTGCAAGTTTTTTTTTTTATTTAGTTCAGCTGAGGATGATGGAAGTAAATTCAACAAAAGCTGTAGGGGGGGGGAAGCAGATGAGCTTCTATCACTCCATGTTTGGATCCAACTAAAAATACGGATAGCCGGCAAACCTCTTTTGAAACTTTCATTTGTCCTTTTCCATGTGTATATTTAATCTGCTGCACAAAGGAAAACGAAATTACTGGTTTCTCTCTGCTTTCTTTCCATAAAATGAAATGGTAATAAAGAAATGTGTTTTGTAACCAAAGAGGAAAAGCTCTCAGAAGAACCAGAAAATCATTCCACGCTAATCTCCCAGCTTTACACTATGAAAAACTGCTGCCTCCAGAGGTTACAGCCGGGATGATTAAGCCATGTTGTTCTCTTAGAAAGCTAAAATATAAGAATATCTGAAAAGGGAAATAACACTGCAAATAATATCAAAGGCTGTGAGAGACAGAAATAGAAAGGGGCCAAGGGAAGAAAAAAGCAGCAGTTAGACATTAGATAAGAGGTTTAGAGCAGTCTGGTTAGAAGAAAGAGAAACCAAAAGCCAGGTAAGTGTGTGTTAATATATCTGTTTATTGGCAAAGGCAGACAACAGAGAGGAAAACCTATAAAAAGGACACAAAGATCAATAATATACGAGAACAACTACATAAAACAGGCAGGAGGCTAAACCTTTGTGGCACATATTCCTGCATCTAAAAAGTTAACAAGAAATTTATATATAGTTCATTGCACGGCATAGTGAAATCTCTACTAAACTGTTGCTGGGTCTTTACCGGATCTGGAAACATCCCTATGGAGGTCGTTAATGCATCACAGTGATATCCTGTCCATTTATAGTTAAAAGAAGAACAGGTGCAAAAATAATGTCACAGTAGGTACATCAGTATCAGCCAACGAGACCAACAGTGGCCGATATCAGTCTGACAGAATCCCACAACCCATAATCTGCTCTGCTTATTTCAAAGAGATTAGTCCTCTGGTTAAAAAACAAACAAACTTACCATTCTCAGTGAAAAAGAACAGAAGACAGATGTGTGGGACATCTCCCTAACATTCTTCATATCGATGACAGTTCACTGCATGCCTGCCTTTAGTATTTGTTTCTCTACTGATTTGGTTTCTTAAGGAGGATAGTGCAAAAAAGAAAAATAATCCAGGTTGGCTGACATCAGGAAGGAGTGAAACATTTAAAGACAGAAAAAAAAAGAATAAATAGAAATAATTCTATAGGGTTTAAGTAAGTGTGTGTGTTCGTGTGCATTGGATGCTGGGTGTTGACAGATCAGGCTTGCAGCACTAGCAGCTCTGACAGGCTTCAGACAGGGGGATGACTGGATGGTGCCGCTGTCTCTGAGTGTGTGAGCGCATGAACTTATAAACTTACTGTCAGCTTTAGTGTGAAAATGAGACAGAAGGAAGATCTGCACGGATGTAGGACTTTGTTTATGTGGCATTAGACTTTTAAATATGGAAATCTGACATGATTTCAATAATAGTGGACAAATATAGTTGATATACAAAGAAAAAAAAAGTGTTCAGAGAGAAACATCAAATTTTCATTGGACAGAGTGGAAATACATTCTGGGCAAAGAAGAACTCAATAAAGAAACAAGAGAAACGTATAAATTCCAAATGTGATTGTGCATATGTCCAAAAACAGTGCCAGATATACCCAGCCTGGCTTGCAGAGTGAATCACAATGTACCAACACATTATTTGGAGGAACAGTGTGTGCTGAAGTCAGGACAATGCAGCCTGGCTCTCTCTCTCTCTCTGTGTGTGTGTGAGTGTGAGTGTGAGTGTGAGTGTGAGAGAGAGAGAGAGAGAGAGAGAGTGTGAGAGTGTGTGTGAGAGTGTGTGTGAGAGAGAGAGAGAGAGAGAGAGAGAGAGAGAGAGAGAGAGAGAGAGAGAGAGAGAGAGAGAGAGAGAGAGATGAGCAAAACTGATTTGAGTTCTTGTCCACAACCTCAGACCTTCTCCTTCATGCTGGATCAAAGAGCAGTGGATAGGACAGATTATGTGCATGTATGTGTATGTGTATGTGTGTGTGTGTGTGTGCGCGCGCATGCGTGCGTATGTTGTACGGGGAGAAGGGAGAAGGTGCACAGAAGCGGAAGCACAGCGGGCTGACAGTCAGCATGGCGACGGAGGCGGGTTCTAGTCCTCTGAAGCGTGGGGATTGGGAAAGGATGAAAAAGAGGGGAGTAGGATAAGAGAAGTGTCATGGATGGGAACAGTTAAAAGGGAAACAACAAACAAAAAACAGATGCATATTACAAAAAATAAATTAAAACAAAGAATATAAATAAAGAAGAGTATAAATATATTTAAAAAAACAGGGATCAAAAAAAGGTAGGATAAGTAGGAAGGGATAAAGGGGGAAAAGGAAGAAAGCAGGTTAGTAAAGATGTCACAAAATCAACAATGAGAAAACACTTATCTTGTTCTCAATTCTATTATTGGATATGAGAAGATGTATTATATCCTCTGCCTGTCTTTGTGTGCCATGCAGAAGCATCATGCAGCAGAGGTGACACACACACACACTCACACACATCTGCATTTGCACTGTCAGGATTCAGCTTATGCTCTCAATTCTCTGACCCAGTTACTAC
Source organism: Pterophyllum scalare (assembly GCA_024447675.2). Lineage (NCBI taxonomy): Eukaryota > Metazoa > Chordata > Actinopteri > Cichliformes > Cichlidae > Pterophyllum > Pterophyllum scalare. The sequence continues at coordinate 8,940 of JAMQGT020011461.1, read as the reverse complement.
TTATACCGCCTGCGTCCTCACCCTGGGGCCTGCTGGAACAATGATGAATGGAACCAATGCACCTAGATAATGCCAGATGCTGTGCTTATTAAAGAAGGCCCGCTGGAAAAAACCCCCAAAACAAAACCCAAACAGATTTAACACCTTACACTGTACTCTCCTGTTCCTGCTGATCTCAGTACAGATGCAGTGTGGGAAATCAGAGACAAACAGTTAACCGGAGAATGCATTTGAAACCACTTCTCTTTATTAGAAACAAACACATGCATGCACCATAGTAACCACGGTAACACAAGTTGCCCATGCAAGCAAACAGCCAGACAGCCAAGCGGTGGACATGCCAATATGGGCGACTTATCTGCATGCAGATCACTCCCCCCCACTGTCACCAGCATCCATCCTCACCATGGCTTCATCTGTGAACGTGATTAAGCAGGGGTACGACTTGACAGCTGGTGCACTTTGTGTCTTAGCAGACATCAGCTGATCTTGAAGGATAAACCAAAGTTTAGCGACCTGCCAAATAAGACTAGGGTAGTTCCTCCATTACCTGCAACAATTAATGTAACCGCTTTCTTTTAGGTCTTGTTTGCTTGTGTTATTTTCCCCATTTCTAAATTCTGAGCTCATTTTTGGAAACCTTCGGACAACTAAATTATAAAAAAGAGAGGTCTCTAAAACAGCTTGCTTTCAGTGATGTGTGACTACAGTGTTTGCCGCTGACTCTCCATCCCTCTCTGGAGACCATGGAAGTCCCCCCAAGGTATGAGAATCTGCTGCCAGCTAGCCCCTGTTTTTGCCCCTAGTAGGCAACCCAGTTGCACTCGCGTGACAGGATTTATCATCAAAAACACATGCTACTCCATACCATGTCTACCATTCTTCCACCTCTTGTTTTCATAAATTTTTCATTTTAAATATATTTCAAATTTAAGGACAAAAATGATGTTTTATTTAAAGATCAATAAATTCATATGGTTTATGTGAATGCACATTTGTGTTAAATGAGTAGTGATTATGATTTTTGCAAAAATCAAGCAGCCCTACCCCAATCCATGTCAGTTAATTTAATACCTCATTTCTAAGTTAGTTACAGCAATTACCACTAGGCTCAATTTAATAGACGTTTGTTTTCTTCAGTCTGTTAATTATCATCCCATTTAGAGTAAAACTGATAATAAAGCAGGATAAGCTTTCAACCACATGAGAAAAGACTGACTCCTGATTTTAAGATGCATGGAGGGCCTGACACACTAGGAATTCAGAACAAAATGTAACGTGTCTTTAGATAGGTCAAAAACACTGTCAGCCACCAGTGTTCCCCCTCAGCCTCCTGGCAGCAGAATCTTTAGGCGACATAACCCAACCCTAACCCTACATACGAGCCTACGGTGGCTTTATTCACCATATCAACAAAAGCAAGAGGCTAAGTAAGAACCAGGAATAAGAAATGCTAAAATCATAATAAATATAAAGCACTAAGAATACTCTCACTTTCTGTGAGACAAATCCTAGCTGGCATTTTTCTCACAAGATTTTCAAAAAACTTGACCTCTGGCCTTGACCTTGAGGTCAGGGTTGCTAAGATTTTAACTTGTCTGAGATGTTTAATAGATGCACCTATGGTGGGAATTTGAACATTCTAGATTACATCGTTCTCGAGTTACTGCGTTTGATAAAGTTTAAAAGCTTGCCCACCCGCCTGGCGGGGTGACAACAATGCCCCATCAGCCTTTTTGAGGGGTAGCTGATGAACTAAACGCTAACAGGCTAACCTGCCTAGCATGCCAGTACTAAGTCATAACTGGCTTAGCTAGCTCAGTTACCAGCCAGACAAGTTCACATGGTTTGTTCCACTTTCACTCAAGTAAAATACATCTTCAAGCTATTTTTTTATACCTAACACTGATGCGCCACAATATTTCAGTAAGGAAGAGAGAACTTTTAAATATACTATATTCATTTGATATTACCAAAATTATTATATTACATGCAAAATTCATGAATGTGAAATCCAAAGAGTATAAACATTGTTAGCTGTGAGTGAAATCAGGCCTCCAATGTGTCATTTAAAGTAAAGTGTACTCCTTTGAGCTCGACAAGGACAGAGCTTAAACGGTAGTTACTGGTGTCTGTGTCATTAACTGTGAAGATAAAGTAAATTAGGTAGGCTGAAGTTTCTGCAAACACTTCCACTTAGTGTCTGAACGGTCTGAGAACGGACCGTTTTTGGCTCATAAATTTTAGTTTAGAAGATGAAGGGATGTGGTAACAACCCTTCATACTGTGCTGATAGATGCAGCACTGGGAATTGTGCGTTGCCAGTGAGGAACACGACACACATTCATTTATATATCCATGCATAATCCTTTCTCGACCAAAGCCATGCATAGCAGCACTGCACTTTATGGAACATCTGCATCATGACCAAAAATAGCAAACTGAGGAACAGCATGGGCTATTTATTTAAAGGCTGAGAGGTGGGAACAAATGATTATCCAGACTACTGTGGAAAAACAGGTTCAAAAGAGTGAAAAGAAAAAGTAAAACAGATGCTTTCCAAAATGGAGCACACATACCAGCACACACACCCACACACACATCAGAAAGAGTTCTCTCCTTGGTCTGTTTGTGTATGAGCAGACAGCCAGAAGGGAAGATGAAGGGTTTGTTCATTAGACACTATACAGTATGTGTTCCTGTTTTAGAGATGCCTCTCTTCTCTGCTGCTTATTATTTCAAATATGAGATGGCACCAAATCGGTTTATTCAGATCATATGTAACAGCTGCTCAGTACACAGTGTGCAGCCGAGGTTCAATAATCTTGTTATTCCCATCATTACCAGGATCACTGCTGATTATCAGTGCGGCAATCTGACAATTTTTTGTTGCTATGCAAATAAGTAAATTTCAGTTTGATATCTGAAAGAAAATTAAGTCTTTCCCCCTTTTTATTCTCATTTTTTTCATCATTTTAAAATAAATTAATAAAAAAAGTAAAAAATATGCAGGTCCATGTTGGTGTTTTCTCTGCCAGCACCAATGGACCACTAGAGGTCAGAAATGTCTAACTATAAATTCTGTGTAATGCCTTAAATAAATAATTTGAATATCTCTCTGTCCTTTATTAAATGAGTTATTCTCTTCAGTTGAGCTGCTCGCTCTGAACATCCCAGAGGTTGTTAAATGCAGCTTTGAAAGTTCACACACAGGTACACACAATCCAGATGAAGATCCAGATGGATGAAAAGAAGGTTGACAGACAAGTAAAGACAAAAAGGCCATGATTGGTGGATGACGATGACCTGTTGGCTTTTGCAAACAGACCAACAGGAGAGGGAATTGTGGGATGTGTCTTACCAGGCTTTTGCACCCCATGAGCTTCCTGCTCTCCATTCTCCATTGCAGTACCCGCGTCTGCATGCACACACACGCACACACACACACAAAAACAAGCAAACACATTACTATCCATCAGAGTGGTAATGGTTTGACCTGGGAGGAAATCAAACTGCACTGCAATATGACATACCAAGTCTACAATCAAATGGAAACCACTGACCCTGACTTCACAGGCTTTTTAAAGGGCACCTCGATATGGTTGTTATTCACTAGGGGTGCATGTTTGTCTTCTGTCTGCCGGGGGGTGCTTGCTAATATCACAAAGGGCAGTTATGGTCAGGCTGGGGCAGGCAAAGGGAAGCATATATTGGCTGGTGCCACTAAAAGATACTGAAGGAGTGATGTTGTGTGACATCTGACTTATGAATCATTGACCTTTGTTTGAAAAATGTGAACTTCAGACACACATTTACACAAGTAAATAAAAGACAAACCATATAAATGTGTTGTGGCAAGACCCTGACCAGCATACATGTCTTAAAATGAGCAGTATGAGCACATAAAGCATTGATTGGAGCATAAAAGATCACAAAACAAATCCAGCTGAGTCTGGCTCCTTCCGTCAGCATTGGATTAACAAGGTCACAAAATAGGTTATACGCAGGCTCATAGTATGTGGCATGAGATGTAATAGTTATGTTTTTGGTCCACACATGTAAATGTTCCTTGTATTGTGCTCTTCTGCTCTAAATGAGCACTCAAAACGCTGGGTGGATCCCAGAACTCGGAGAAGCAGACGAAGTAGCAGAAGCAGAATTGTAAGGATTCATATACAGATACTAAAACTTATGCTCAGGAACATTTGTATTATTTAGTCTTTTGTTGAAATGGTCGACATTTTCAACATGACTGTCAGGTATGGAAAACAAATGGATTCTCTGGAAATCCTTTTAAATTCCACAGTATCATCATTGTGCTTGTTTCCCCCATGTGAACAAGCTATAATGAAAAAACAGGCATTTTCACACATGCACTGCAACCCTGAACTTTTCTGGACATAACCATAAAGAGTTGCGTGCGAGAGCACAAATGTCAGATGCAGCCAGATTGGGCTAATACACAAACAGCGAAGGTATTCTGGTGAATTCACAGCAAGTAAGGTTGCGTCGTGTGTGCTGCCTCCTACAAGATCCATCCAGGCTGCTCCTGCACAAAACCAAACGGATGGTTTCCAGAGGTAAGAACATGTCTGATGCAGACTACTTCCTGCTGTTTGCAACATGTGAAAAAGGACAACTGTGGAAAATATCCTGTCCTAAGTAGTTTAGTTTTTCCAAACTGTGGATGCAGCTTTTATCTTTGGAACAGCCTGCAGGAGGGCCCGAGAGCAGCTGGAAGTGTTCATCTTTAAACAGAAGCTTAAAACTTGCTTCAGCCTGCCTTTTGATTGAGTAATTTTAATGGTTAAGAATCTTTTTTTTTTAAATTTATTTGTAGTTTTATTCTATTCTAATGTTTTGGCTTTTCAAGTCTTTTAATTTTTATCCAGCCTTGCATTATTCATTCACTGATTAAAGTGTATCGATTTTTTTAAAATTGCAAAATTAGTTTTATTTTATGTTACTTGCTTATTTCAAGTTGCTTATAACTGCATGAACTTGCATGAACGGTTCTATACAAATAAACTTTAACTGATTGACTCACTTCTCCCAAAACTGCAGAGTTTATGGCTGTAAACATAGATGGCACACATCTCTATTGCTCTTTATAACTTGTCATTTTTTCAAGTGCTTTGATTGGTCAGGAGGTAGGCAGATGACAGGTTTTGATGGAGTCCCTTAAGCTTTTCCCACTCCACTGAGGTAGGCTAATCTTCACCAAGAGACACCTTTTCATGCAGGCAAATGTACATTTTAACATAATCATGCTAGATGATACAGACCTTCAGGAGTACATTATTATTTTTATCAACAATGCAAGCAAGGGCATGTATACACCAGGATGCAAACCCAAGGCCATTTGGCAGTCACTGCGTGCCACACATACATATACAGACACATTGACTTAAACCTAGCATATAACCACAGGCATGCAGCATTTGTTTGTCTCCACAAAAACATACAAGTAAAAGACAAATATGGCAGATCAAATGCAAGAGTGCAGCACACTCATGACTGCACATTATGTGAGCAGCAGGGCTCTGAAACAATAATTCAGAAAGGGGAAAAACAACAACAAATTTATGCCACCTCCATTTCCCTGTCATGCTGACAGAGGACAATGACTTGCGGAGTGCCTCGCCCTGCTGTTTGGCACTCGGCGTGTCAGCATGTGTGCGTTTGTCCAAATGCACACAGCGTGCCACAGTTGATCACTGGCAACACCACCCACGGCCCGTCCTGCAGCCGGCTGTCACTGACGAGTGCCCACACACAGTCTGACTGTCTGACCAAAGTGTCTGGCTAACCAAAACAGGCCCAAGAGCTGAGTCATTCTCGGTTAACTGTCACTTCTTTTTATCCTTTTTTTTTTTTTTTTGCTCAGATGTTTATTCGATCCATCTCCTGTTTATCTATAATCATATTTACCTCTTTATCAGATCATGCACTTCTGTATCGATCTCAGCCACAGCTTAAAATACAAATCGCAGCTGAATGTTCCATCATCTCTTAAACCCCAGGTCAATTTGGAGCAACAAGTGATATTCACTTAATGCTTTCATCAAGCACTGACAGGAAACAACAGTCCAACATGGTAGCTCTCGTCTGCTTCCTTATTGCAAAAAAGTCTTACAGACTCCGTAGCTGCTGTAATAAGGCTGTGATTTGTCCTTTAACTTTTGCAAGAATGGAATTACAAACTCAAATTTCTGAAAGCATATTTAGAAATGTGAAACTCTGCGCAGGTCACAATGACAAATGCATTGTACCCAAAAGGTTCAATATGTCAGCCGTGGCTAATAACACAAAGGCATCCAATGCACACATCTACAGAGCAGCATTTACGTGGATTATCCTCTCTGCATGCTTTCTCTGAAACCAGCTGCCTCACCTCTTCACTGACACAGTTAGGGCATTTAGTAACTGCGCACAGCAAAAATACCATTTCCTGTGTCCTCCCCATATTTCACCAGCCGACTGGGATGTTTAAAGCAGTGAGTGCAGCTCTGCTATCTTTTGGCTACTGTCTTCGTTGTGGCTGAATGACACCCGAGCAGATCCAACCAACCAGTGTACAGCAGTGCCTGTATCCAGTCGGTCATACAGGAGGAGCTGCAGTTCAGGTCAAAGTCAGACACTGTTTTACATTTCTACTTAGCCTTTATATGCAGCTGCCAAAAACCTAAATTCGTTTTAGAACTGACCAATACACTGGTTGACTGATATTCTGATGTCATTCCCAACTAGTTGGTAAACATAGTTTAGCAATCAGAAGCTAAATAAAGGGATTTTTCTTAGGAGCCAAAAAGGAAATTGAATATTGCACTATTCATCAGCTGCACAGAAATATGCATCCAAATAAATGATAATGCTACGCTCCCGGATGTGTTTGCCACCCACATGTTACTAACATCATCACATCAAACTCACCTGCCCTGGTGTCATCATTGTCCAGCAGCGGGATGTAGTCTGTCTTTCCCACCGTCTCACCGACCTGATCGTCAAAGGCCTGCGCCTCCAGCTCAGCCACAAAATCCCTTTGCACCAGGTTCTCTGGGCCAGGCTGGGGAGCGCTGTCCGTCAGCGCGTCGCTCAGACTCAAGTCTAACTCGGCCATGGCTGCAGACAGACACAGAAACACAGGAATAAACAGGAGTCCAAGTTGGCACCTGTCACCAAGCTGCCAAGCATTCAAAATAATGTTCACTTATAACAACCTGGAATAAATTTACTTTGAACATCCTTTCACACAATCTGAAATTATAATCATTAAAGTAATCCAACTTAACCAGCCTTTTACTTATAGTAGTTTCTTCTACAGCAGGGAACGTCAACTGGAGGCCCGTGGGCCACATCCGGCCCACCAGAGCTTTCCATCTGGCCCCCTAAATAGTACTTGCAAGTACAAGTACCATGTGCCTTCAAATGCTGCAGTGAGAAGCTGGCTTTTGTTGGTGGTGATCAGATTGTAAACAGAGTTGAAGGTGAGTCTAGCGCTGTTTGGTGTTGAAAAAATGTTCGGCGATCAAACTTGTCGAACTAAAGGACGTAAAAGTCGTAACGAGATTTCTGTCAGTGAACCTGCGGAAGGATCGTTACTGGCTGCTGAGCGTACTCCCCGGTCTGCGCGGGGTCCCGCCTCTCACAATGACCGGATGGGTAAGTCAACTTGGCGTGTACCTGCATGGGGTCTAAGCCCCTGTATGCCTCCGTCCCTCGGTTGTCACAAACCCTGCGGCCTAGTATCTACTATTCTGCTATTGTTAAAATAATTGTGCTGCCATTTTGTCCCACTGCGGTTGTACTGTGTGAATCTGTGTAAAATCTTTTTTATCATGGTCTGATATTTGAGCCTTTTGCTTTCATTCACACTGGGCACAGCACAGACTGAAGATTTTGCTGGTTTTGCCTCAAACAAAAAAAATTATTTCTTAAAAAGTAGGTAAATTACTATATTTACATTTTTGAAAAAAAAGGCACCTCAACATTGGCTGTGAAATGAAATTACTAAAATTTACCATAAATAAAAAGCTCTTTTAAAAGAAAAATGTCCAGGCAGATTTAGAGGGTTTTGCATCAGAACTGTGATGAGAACACCTGCGCACAATTGTGGTGTTTAGGATAAAATATTGTTTTTTTTTACTTCACGAGAACATCTGGCCCTCACACTGTCTGCTGAGAAAAATTTCGGCCCTTGGACAAATGTAGTTGATGACCCCTGTTCTACAGCCTGACCGATGTATCATTCGGCCAATATTGTGGGCCCAAATTGGCCTATGACAGATACATCAGTCTCGCATAAAGCAGGATTACTAGTCCTACCTGTGTGTTAATTAACACGCTGTGGTACAGAAACAAACCTCCGCAGATATATGTGGGGGAGCTGGTGGAGAAAAGGGTGAGGGGTCTTATGCAGACCATCCTTAGCTACAGCAAACACCCTTTGCATGAGACACTGGCAGGTCAGAGAAGCAGCCAAAGTAACAGGCTCCTCTCTCTGCGCTGTAGAACTGAGAGGTTCAGGAGGTCCTTTGTTCTTGCAGCTGTAAGATTGTACAAAACCTCATGTTGATGTGTGTATTTGTTTTATGTCTTTCTTGTCTGATTGCACTGGGGTGATCTGTGAAGTTTTTGTGATATGATGTGTAGTTACTGGTGGACAAATGAATTTCCCCAGTGATGATTAATAAAGTATTTCTCTATCTATCTATCTATCTATCTATCTATGAAGACAAGATAAGTGGCCATAAAGAAAAAAAAAAGAACGAAATAGAAATGGAAAGGAAGTGGTTAAAGGAAGTATTAGAGAGCTGTCGCTTAAATCCTTGTCTCGTGCAGTGACAACAGAAGCACTCAGTTACAGCCCACTGGATAATTACACTCAGTAAGTCATGTTTGCTTGTGGTGATCTGAAGAAAAATTTGATGTGAACTGAAC
>JAMQGT020011460.1:0-54131 GCA_024447675.2 Pterophyllum scalare | reverse complement strand
GTTCATGTTGCCTTGTTCCTTGGTTCAGTTACGTATTGCTACTGTGGGCAGTCCTGCAGAGGCAAGGGCCCTGCCAATTGAAAGATGCTGCACACTCTCTGGAATTAGAAGTGAGCCACATGTATATGTCTCAACATTGGGGTTGGATATACTGTCCTACATGCAACGATGACCATGCTAGCTTTTGCATTGTCTTGTGAGCTGCCCATACCTTATCCGTTGCCAACATTTGGCAGTGCATCATGAAGCAATATTTCCCTGCATTTGCCAACATTGTGTCTCTTGTCTCAAAGGGTTAAGCATAACTGCCTGGAGATTACTCTAGCACTACAGCCTATAAAAGGGAATGAAATATTATTAGAATATAAAATTAAAATTGATTAGAAGTTAGCAATTTCTGAATCTTTCCCAAGACTGATAAATGTTGGGCCTGAAATTAATTTTAAGTGTTGGGTCACTATAGCTTTAGTAATGGTAGAACAAAAGCAGACTGTGAGATAACAAATTTAATTAGTGACAAGACTGAGACTAAAACAATGTGTTTGTGAAAGAGAAATCGTCTGCTGTCTTTAGAAATGATGGCATAAGGTTATCAGGATCCTATGATGCAGTAGTTTCTATAAGTTTAAATGTGTTATGCATCACTTCATTATCTAAAATCATCATCCATCCATAACAGTGCTTGATAAAACCTGTTTGAGCTTCAACCGGATTACACAGAACAACAGTACCCCCCTTCCCCCATCCAATCAAAGCCCGCACAAACATGGTTCATTAATGTTGCTCAGACGGCAAAATAGAAACTGAAATCTTCTACGACCAAAAGTCTTGTCCCTACAGATTCTGTGTATCTGTTTATAAAGAGGCTTACTGGATAGTGCCCATATACAAAACCATTTTAGGAATCATTACTACTTACCATGTTTGTCTTTGATGTGGTTTTGGATTCAGGTTAAAACCTCAAGGTGATCTATATGTGAAATTAGCCGGGCTTTTCTAAGTACCACTTGGCTTGGCAGGCCTGAATATTGAACAGAAACATCAAAACACTTTAGCTTGCTTTACTTACTCTTCAAACATTTTTGTGAAAGTTCCCACAGGGGAACGGAATAAATTAAAATACATCATAAATACATCATTTAGAAATGTGAACAAAAATGTTCATATATGTACCGTATGCTGACATTTAGAAAAGAGAAAGGATACACTCTGAATCACCAGCCTGAGGAAATTGCATGCATATCAGTGTCTGTGCATACTGTATGTGTGTGCATCAAATTGCAGTATTTATATGTTGGTGTATTTGTATTCGTTTTTGAAGGTGCATTTTTTCCCCCTATGTATGTAAAATTGGTGCACTCTTAAAGATTGCATGTCCTGGCTCTGTTGTACCTTGCTCAGCTGTAAACCTCGTGCATATTTAATGACCAGTCTGTTGCAGTTTGGCTTTCAGTGAAGTAAAACACATAATCACACAGAGGGAAGCTTGCTCTTAACACCTCTTTGTCAGAGTCCTACATGGCATTGTTCTGATCATATCAGCTGTGTTGTGTTTTCCTAACACTTTGGCAGTGTCATTCAAATGGCTGCGTAATTTGATGAATAGAGGATGATTACAGTCTAGATAATGAGTGCTGTTTGAAAATGACAGTAAAAAAATACTTACTTAATCAAACATATTACAGTTATCAATAGACTGACATTATCCATTCAAAAAAAAAGAAGAAAAAGCTACAACTAGCTGTCCATGGCCCAGGGATTAGATTTACATATTCATTTTATAAGACATTTTTCAGTGAAACACAATCTATTAAAGAATGTAGTACAGTAATATTCCAGGAAGAGAAAATTACATCTATAAGTAAATTATGTTTTTGCAATTTTCTGCTCAGTGCAATGTTCCAAAATACATGTTTGAGACGCTGGGACATCTGTGCACGCGTGTGTATTCATATACAATATGTACATATTCAGACACAAACAGAAACAGGCTGTTGGGGTTAAGAAAGTTGGTGGAAAATGCATATGCAGTAGGTATAGCAGCTGTGCCCCCAGAGGCTTGCATCTGGTCCAGTCTGGCAACAAATCTCTTAACACTCTCATACATGCACCTGCCAAATACACCTGCTGCTAGAGCCAACTGAGCCAGGCAAAAATAGGTTTGGCACAAGGGAGTAAAGAAGATTCTTCATACTGAGCACATAAAACTTGCGTTTTCAGTTTAAAATGTTGTTTAATTTGTGAGTTTTTCCATTTATAATCACTGCAGTTTTTCAAAACACTTGCCTGTATCTTCTTGAATAAATAAAAATTAGTCGGAACTGAGATTTTAAATTTAAAAGTAACACGCTCACCTTTCAGGAAGCGATCATCAACTAGGGGAAAGGAGAAAGGACTTGGTAATCACTGACTAATAAAGAATGAGTCTTTTGCTGGGCTTTGATGGCGTTATCTTCTGAATGGTGGTATGGTGGCCCCCATAAAATATGATTAAAATGAATGATGGAAGGTATCTGCTTGTCTTTCTCCAGGTCCGCATATTCCCTTACCTGATTGGTCGAGAATCAGCCTTCGCAGATAATCTAAAATGGATGGCATGTGCTAACAAAGGTGGGCTCTTGAAAGACTGCTGTACTTTTTTTCTCCTTTTAATCTGTTTTTGCAGAGTAAAGTTGCAGCGTGTTGCTGTCAACCAGATGAAAATGAATACATTATGCAGCTCAGGATTTGTTTGGAGTCTTTGGCACATGTGCCAGTGTGCACACGTACACTAGCATAGATGAGTTTGTCAGTGCTCATCAGTATAAGCACGTGTGTGTGCCAGGAGGCAGCAGCTTCCAGTTGCACAGACCAGATATGTCATATTACTTCATCTTCCTTAATCCTAAAGTCTAAATTATCACAGTGATACACCATTTTTTAGCAGCTTTCTGTGTGGTCATGGTTGTCTTAATGCATAGAGCACTTTTCTTCAGGATCTATATTTAGCTGGGAGGTGGCTGACAGAGACAGTCTGGCTCCATTTCCTCAGGCTGCAGTAGATAAGACAGGCAAGCCACAGGTCACACAAAGGGTGTGAGCACTTGTGTGTATGTGCGTGTGTATGGAAGTGTATATGTGTGTAGATACAAGAACATTCACAGTGTTGCTTGGATGTGATATCAGAGAACCCATCCAGTGACTTTGAGGGTGTTAGTGGTGATGATAAAACCTGTGTGTGTGTGTCTGTGTGCGCATGTGCCAGGGATTGCTCATGTTGGCCCAAGGCAGTTGCAAGGAATGGGATGTGCACACAGACCTGTTCTTTTGCTGAAAACATTGTGTTTGTTTGGATTTGTGTACATGTGTATGTGTGTGCATGCGTCATGCTACAGTACATATGTGAATGTGTATGACTGATGATGATTCAGGGTGATGACTGTGACATTTTCTCCATCCTGCAGAAATTATGCAGAACAGTCTTCTGTCAAGAACTCTCTGTATGGCCTAGAATATTAGTAAGACTGGAAATGCTATGAGTGTCACAGTGCAAGTAAAGCTACTTTTGCTTGCTCCTTATTCACAAGGGGTCATGACCACATGTTTTATGTGGCAGATTTTTTTTTATGCTGGATGACCCTCCTGATGTAACCCCAGAGGGATTTGTGTCTCCTCTCAGGATCAAACCGGTGCAAGTATCGGTAAAATAATGTTAAATGATTTCATTAACTTTTAGCATTGTATATATTTACTGCTAAACCCTATATTCAAGGAATACATTTGGTTGGCAGTGAGCTTGAAAAAGATACAGGTTTTTTGCCCACTTTGGGGATCGGTTAAGGTAGATACATTTTTGACTCCATAGGGCTGCTGACCATGGTAGGTCAATCACACAGGTTAATGTGTTGTCACATTTTACTGTAAGTAGAATAAATAGGACAGTAACCACCATTTCACTTTACTTGCACATACATACAACAAAGACATGTTCAGCTTCTTATAAGAAAGAATAAATAAAGCACAATTTTAACACAACTGGGAACACTTCCACTGACAGATGCCTAATTGTTAAGTGCTTACCTGGTAACTATATAGTATTTATAGTGCATCATTGGGTCATTACTAGAGCCCAACCAATTTATCAGTGGGCCAATGTTATTGGCCAATATTAAGTGTTTGTTAATCTATTGGTTTTGGGATTTATAACGGCTGATATATGAAAATAAAAATTAAAAAAACATGCTAGGAACATTGATGTTACATGGTTTGTCCACCAGAGGGCACTGTCAAACTTTCCTGTTGTAAACCCACCTATTTGGATTGCCACAAACACAGCAACCACCTAAACAGAGCAGCTAAAATGAGTAAATAAACAACAACACATAAAAAGATGTTTGGGAAATCTGTTTATGTTTCATGTGTCTGATTTGTGTAAGATATATTTTTTAAAGAAAAGATATTGATCAGATTATTGGATTTTGAAATCACCAAATATCGTTAGTGGTATTGAGCTTGAAAATTCTTTATCAGTGGGACTTTAGCGGGGTCATCAATATATAAATACAGAAAACATGCAAATAAAAGCTTCTAATCAACTCAAATAAGTACCATGTAGTTGTGACCTGTTAGGTTTGGTAATAAATATAATGTCGTAAACGCTACTTTCAGCTGGTCTCTTGTCACAAAGGGTTGCCACAGCAAGAAGCTCAACGTGCTTGATTTTGCAGTTTTATATTGAAACTGTACCAGACACCTTTTGCTTGCTTAGCAAATGTGTAAACTACTACACTATGGAGCCACAGTAAACATAATGGTGTAATTATTAGAAAAAGTAAATAGCCAAATCTTTCCCCCTGTATTAGCGATCAATTTAAGTTGAAATTGTAGTTATACAAAGTCAAACTCAGAGACTTTTTAAAGTGTTGTGAGTTTATTATAGCTCAGTAAAAGTGTTATTAATTATCACTCCATCCATCCATCCATTTTGTTCCACTTATCCAGTTTGAGTGATAGAAAAAAATTGTTAACAATTTAAAATTATGTTTTAAAAAAACAAATTTTCATTGCTCTGTAGTGCTGAGAACATGTTTGATTAATTGATGCTGTGTTTGGTTGCTTCTTCTTTCTTCTTTCAGCTGCTACCATTAGGGCTCACCACACTGGGTCATAAACCTCCATCTCACCCTATCCCTAGCATTCTCTTCTGTTCCACCAACCTTCTGCATGTCCTCCATGTCCATCCATGAATCTCCTCTAAGGTCTTCCTCTTTTCCTCCTGCTGCTCAGCCTTATCTTCAGCATCCTTTGTCTAATATACCCACTATCCCTCCTCCATACGTGTCCAAACCATTTTGCCTCTCTGAATCCCAACTGCCACAACTGAGCTGTCCTTCTTATGTACTCATTTCTAATCCCGTCCCTCCTGGTCCCTCCTAATGAAAATCTCAGCATCTTCAGCTCTGCCTCCTGTCTTTTTGTCTGTGCTACCATCCCTTGACCCATGCATAAACTTTGTAAAGCTTCCCTTTCACTCTTGCTGCTATCCTTCTTTTCACAAATCTCTCCTGACACTTGTCTCCACCCACTCCACCTTGCTTGCAGTCTCTTCTTGTGTGCTGTTCATTGCTTTGAATGGTTGACCTCAGGTATTTAAACTCATCCACCTTCACTACCTCTCCTCTGTGCATCTTTATCTTTCCACCTGTCTTCCTCACATTCCCACATGTATTCTGTCTCGCTTGTAGTGACTTTCGTTCCTCTTCTCTCCAGTGCATACTTCCACCTTTCTAGGCCTTCTTCTACCTGCTCCATAATCTCACAACAGAATGCAGTATTGTCTGCAAGTGACTTTAGTGTCTTTTTTAGATATTTTTTTAGCACTTATTTTGCAAAGTGTGAAATTTTTTTTTTTTTAAAAACCCTCATATGTGAATTCCCAGATTTTAATCATGTCCCATCTAAAAATGAATTCATTAAGAAATTAATTCTTATTTATTTACTTATTATGGCAACAGCCCTTTAAAATGTTTATTACATTTGCCTTTTAACATCTGAATTTTATTCAGATTGAAATGCTGCATCAGTACTACCTGGTTGCAACCATCTCAGTAGTTTTTCCTCTACTGCTAGGTTATTTCGCCTTCCCTTTTCAGGAGCTTGATAAGGTGGCAAGTCCTGCCCCTACAATAAGCCAAAAACTTACAGTTTATTAGGTTTATTTCAAAAACTACTATTTTTTACACTGTGGACCAACATAGCACTTCCTCACATCATGATACATTTTTTCACTTCCACCTCATCCATTATTTTCATGAATCAGGACACCTTGGTGTATCTTATTTGCTTACGTATGACCCAGACCAAGGTCATTTAAAAATATAACCACACCTTGCTAAGGTAGGATTGCATGTTCAACATGAGTACCATGTCACTGAAAGTTGGGTGCATTCATTTTTCTCCCCCCCCACCTGACCCTGATGGCTCAGCTCGAAGGACACCCTCAGCCTTTGAGAGGGAGCAGTAATTCTCGAGCTCACTTCTGTGATGAATGATGCCTGTTCGACTGATACAGCGGGCTTTGTGTGTGACGTGCGTCTGTATGTGTGTGTTCTCACTGCACTGTCTGGTGGATATAATAGCCAGATCCAAATGTCTCTGAGGATAAAAATACAGCTCCCTGTCAAGGTTCACTTCCAGGTCAAGTTCAGAGTTGAGTGTTGCTCTGATTGCTGTAATCGTGTGATGTCAATACTTTGTTTTCAGTAACAGATTTTAGATTTTTTTAACATATATTTTATGTTTTACTGTGATTATAGATTTAAAATTTGCTAATAATTGACAGCACATGTTACCAGATATTTGGGCTGGGTGGCTACACTGCATCTGCCACAGATCTGTGTATTGTGTCTAGACTTCAGCTCCTTTCTCCCTGTCGAGTAAAAGTTGTCGCTGGGAACGATGACCCCAAAATCTATTTCCTCCGACTGTGATTTTCTACTTGAATGCCCAACGGTGGTGGAGGCAGTTTGCTGTTTTTACAGCTGGGTGAAAATGTGGTGGTTTTTTCTTTTTCCTTTTTCTTCTTGGTGGCACTTCTTGTCCTCTGTCTCTGTCTTACTGCTATGCTGATTCTCCCTCTCCCCCTCTCTGCACCCGCTGGCTCCATACAGCCAAACTGTTTTTTTGGACATTTACTCTAAAGCAATTTTAGAAACACAGAGCATGTGTTTTGAGGCAATATAGTGAGTTAGGATTCTGAATCTGTGCTCTCCCATTGTTGGTAGGATCTAATTTAAAGAATTAATCTACTTTAATTAAGAATTACCAATTGTTCATTTCTGTTTATCTTTCTCCTCTGCTTTCTGCTCAACAGGGTATTTCACTCAGATTTCCACATTGGCAGATGTGCAAGAGAATGTGATGGAGTATCTCCATGTTCTCAGTCGTCCCAAGGTGATTGACCGGGAGCACGACACAGTTTGGACTGAGGCCTACATCGATAGCACTGTGAGTTGAGTATGCCTTTGCTTGCTACTGGACTCCAGTTCACACGGTCCTTGATAGCCTTACATATCCAGTATGGCTGCCTACTTTGTGGGCTCAGAATACTCTATAATGGATTTAATCCACAGTGCATTTTGTTTAAGTTTGTATTGTAAAAACAACATTTGTATTTTAATGATGAATGAATTAAACAATCCAAATGAAACTTATTGAAGGTGAAACACAGGCTGACAATGCTTTCTGCATTCATAAGCTTAACTGTGAATGTGTAAGGGAGTGTATGTGTAGCAGATGGAACCATTAAGTAAATGGGTCTCTTGTGTGTGTGTTTGAGAGTTTTGTAGGGTGAGTAGAACATTTGCGAGTTACACCATTTTCAAATGTGAACTCCACACAATCTTGGAAGAATCTGATTGGGGCACATGGAGATAGTCCACTTCAGAGTTATTAACACTGGAAATGCCGATGTTAGTTTAGAAGTGGGTTCCATCTGACCAGAGCATGTTATCAACTTAGCACAGCATTAGAGTAAAGTAAGTTTAATGTCTGAGCTGGACATATTTGGCATTTATTGTTCCCACATGCACCTTCATTAGGTAATGTCTAGAAAAGTGCAGGACTGGAGTGTACATATGAAAACAGCTATGGTTTCCAGTCACCAAACCTCTTACTCTATCCCAACACTGATCGACAGACTAGCTATAAAAAGGTAGGGAATACTGTGAATTGCATGGATGTAGAATTCAGAATAATAATATTTACCAAAATCCTACATAAATCCCCTGTTCATGCTTTATAGTTGAGTGACACAAACATCCTTAAAACAATTCAAAATGATGATGCCAGAGCTACAGGAAAGAATCGTCTGCAATCCATAATCGACACACAACACGCTGTATTAGTAATGCGCCCACAGTGGTCCTTCTTGGCTGAAGTTGTTGTGTTGGGCACATGGAATGAGAATAGCAGCAGTTATTTTTTTCAGCATCTTCTTTATAGATAAAGATTGTGAGCTCTTCAACAATGTAAAGAGGCACAGGTAAGTGCCCTCGACCAGAAATACCCACGGGCAGTCAAAAACTACATGAAAATGTACTTTTTCTCTCAACTATCCTCTTAATATCCCTTATGTTTTACCCTTTTCTCTCGTTCTCTGTTCATTTGTTTCTCTTTGTCCTCATTATCCCTCCCATTTATCACAGAAGCAAATGCACTCAGCGCTGACCTAACACATATAAGGAAATGCTTATGTTTTCTTACACTAGAGGATACAGCACTTGTTGAGTTTTGATTCCTGTGCCGTGGCTCTTTAGACTATAAAGCTCTCTTTCTCTTGAGGCAGTCGCTGTTTTTAAGTTGTAGTCAATGTCAGTGGATTTTATGTGCTCAGTGGCACTCCATTCAGTGAAAATTGCACTGAAAGGCTTTCTGACACTTATCCACCAATGTATTGACCCTGTCTCTCCTGCTCATTGTCATCCTTCTTCTTCTCACCTCCTTTTCCTTCTTAATCTGTTCTGTTTAGCTACCCCAAGCACAAAAGGTAAAAAAATCTGGTTTGAGCTCATTGGTGCATTGTGCTGTGTTGAGGCCTGCTGTGTGTCATGTGCATTTCTTGTGCATGTGCGTTTTGGTCTCTGATATCTGTAAAATGAAAGCATTATTTGGGTGAACTATCATACCGGCTCATGGCATTTTCTTCTGTGTCACTGTCATATGGTGTTTGTCAACTTCCTGATCGAAGCCACGCATCATGGTTGTCACGGGTCCCATTCAGTCGCTTTCTTCTGCACGTCTGATCTAACATTTGCTTTGCACAAACCCTCGCTCATTCTTCACTGGTAATGCTATGTTAGCCTTGCTTTGCCAGTATCTCTGGGCTGGCATTGTAATTCTGTGTGTAAATGTGAGGCTTCATTTTTATTCTTTGGCCTGTGTGATTTTGGTGTAAAAACAAGATTGCCTGTGTTATTTGTTTTGGTAGAATTCTCCAGAATAAGCTGTTTTGTCATCTTCTGGGTGAAAATCCAATCGTCCATAATGATTGGCGGGATGATCTGTTCTGATGCCTTTTTATCATTTTCAGTGTTTTATTTTTCAATGATTTATGAGTCGTATGTGGGTTGAGATAAGCAGCTCTGTAATCATAACAGTGATGATGGTGAAACAAAAGAGCGCTCTGCCTCCCCATCAGCACGAGCTAGGCACAGCAGTAGCATTACACAGCTGGCAGGCCGTATGTCTGACATAGTACTGTTAGTGTGATAGACATGAGCTGATTGACATCAAAACAGCTCAGCAGAAAACTGAAATAGATATAATTTTTCAGGCATGATAATTGGGATTAGTGAGGAATCTGCACTGCTTCTTTGCATATAATCACCCCAGCGTGGTGCTATGAACACACACACATGCAATATTCCTCTGAAAGTGAAACAGTGACAGAAAGATGCACACGTCCTGCTTAGTGATAGCATGTGATAAGAAGTGAGTAAAACTGCTGGGATTGGATCTGTGTTAGAAAATTGATGAGCATTTGGGCTGTGTTCTAGGACTGAAGTGTATCATCTTTCCTTCATGTTATCTTTTCCTGGCTTTCTCCCTCTCACTGCAACCCAGCAGTCTGTCTTTCGTATCTTATCTCACCTTTCTTTTGTTTTGTTTTTTTTTTTTGCTTTTTTGCTTCACTTTGCTTCTCCCTCCCTATCTCCTTCCCTCCACCTGTGCTCTCCTTTTCTGCCATCCTCCCTCTTACTCTCCTATCCCTCCTTCCACCAGCTTCATTCATCATTCTCTGGCTCATTTGGCTTTGTTTCCCATTCTGCTGGATGAACTGACACTGGAGCTCAGGGATGATGTGAGGGAGGTGAGGGTGAGAGAAGGAATTTGCTCCAAAGTTTAAAAACAAGACTAATAGCTGATTAAGGACGACGACATAAAAATGGGGAATCTGTGAGCAGCTGATTGTCTTTTGATGAAAAATTGAAATGAGTTGTTAAAAATATTGTGCTGGATGAATATAAACTCCCCTATTTCAAAGCAAGGCATTAATATTGATTGAGGTAATTAAGTGCTTTCAAAGACAATCCCACCTGTGCAGTAAAAAACATTAGCTGGATCCATGCCAGCTTTGTTTCCCATGAGGTCTGTTTTAGTTTCCTCAAATTAGCCTGCAGAGGTGGCTGTGGCTCCAGCGCTAACGCACAAATCTGGTCTCCAAGGAAACAGGGGTCACCTCATCTACCTGCACGCAATTTGTCACAGCAACCTAGATCATGAAGTGTACTATAAAACATAAGGCACAGGCCAAGGGTGTGTATCTTAGCCCTCTGAGGGGTGTACGTGTGTGTGTATTGGTGTCAGTGGGGTGTCAAGTGTATTAAAGTCTAGTCGTGTTCTCTTTCATTCTCTGACCCACAGCAGGGAAAATAATTTCCACAGCTCATTTACTTTGATACAAATAAATTTGCAAAAGCAGTGATGATGCAGATTTGGCCCAAATATGTGAGTTCTGACTTAAGGAGACTCTCTTAAGGAAGGGTTAGAAATACTTCCTCACAGCAAGATCTTGGCTCAGCAATATGTGGCCAGGGCAGGTGCCTTCTATATGGAATCTGCATATTCTTCCACAGGTCTTTGGTTTCTCCCACTATCAAAAGCATGCTAGGTTAAGTTTCCTGTCACTGTGCCCTTGACCAAATCACTAGCCTGGCTGCCTAGTGCTCCTAATCCTTAGGACAGGTTACGTACAGAGGAAAAAATTCCATATAAGGATCAATGAAATGTATCTTACCCTCCCTAAAGTTCTTTCCTCCACTGGGAAGGGTAAATGAGAATCCTCTGTGGCTCTGACGGTGACTTTAAAAGCAACAGATGCACTGGCTCTTGTTATCTACCTAATAATGGTATGACAATCCCCGGAAGAGCTGGGTAAGCACGGGCATTTTTACCAAAATCACATCCACTGAAAGTATAACAATTTAGATTTGTGTTCAAAAAGTAGATATATTACATGGAGTCCTTTATTACAGTTCACAGGGATACACCGGTCCATACTGTATGACCAGTGATACACTGTACAGTATGATCCAGAAGACCTGAGTTTGGAAATAGCTCTTTAATTGATCCCATTCTTTAGCAGCAAGGCTGCCAGTTGTTACAGTTGCTGTATGGAGGCACACTTTGTTCTCCCTTTTATGCCCAATATTGTCCTCTGGATTATTTTAACCAGCTGTCCAAACTAATCTCACTGATTCCTCTTTCCCTAGCATCTGAGGGACACTGATACATTTCCTGTCATTACTTGTTTTCTTTCATGGTAAACAGTCTTGGGGGTGGGGTTGGGGAAGGCACATTTACAAGGTGGGCATAAAATTGGGTAGTTCCTAAAGTTGCTTGGATCTGTTACTCAGTCATTCTAACAAAATTAAATTATAATCCATTGATTAATGCAGTAGAAGCAGTTCACACTTTATGCTTTTTGCCACCCCATGTAACTCAGAACTATTGTAGATTTTCATTTTGGATTTATTTTTCACTTAATGATCCAATTACTGATGTTGAATGGAATAAGTCACTGACATTTAGACAGATTCAACATTTCTGGGAAGGCAAGGTTAGATCATATTTTTCAAGTACTAAGCCTTCCTCTAGTCTCCTATAAAAACAGTGTCAAGCTTTCATCTGTAATGGATATCATCGTCAGATACAGACAGCCGGTAGAAAGATAAATATCATAATTATCCCAGCAGTCTTTGGGCGGGGGGGGGGTAGATACCCAGATCCAGACTAGAAGCACTGCCTTTGGATAAGCTTATTCTGCAAGAGATCAAAGGCAGGCTCTGATTGAACATTTTTTAGGGCAAATAATAAACATGAATAAAACATGCCGTGGAAGTTTAGTTGGTCCCGAAGAAGATAATACGACTAGGCTCGCTATTCAAAACGAATGTTTTGCAGCTTGAAAAAAATTACTCAGTGTGACTAGGCAAGATGTTACATATAAGATGCATGTAATGTGCTGTGTGGTTACATAAAAATGTGTAACAGAAACAAAGTTTCATCATTGCCTTCCCTCTTTTCCCTCCCTTTCTCTCTTTCCGTTTCTCTTTCTGTTGCTACCTTTCACTCTTCACCTCTCGTGACTCACTCAGTTGGATGACGGTCAAGGTCCAGTTCTGATGACTACAGTGGCCATGCCAGTGTTCAGTACCAAGAATGAGACTGTAAGTTCACATCCAGTGATACAAAATTCACATTCACTGTCACTGCTGTCCTGACTCCCCAGCTTCATGTCTCAAATGAAATTACAGCTCAATTGACAAACTGAAGTTTTCCTCATGGAATTAGTCTTTGAGAGACTAGACACAAATTTAAATATTTAAATTAGGACAAAGTTGAGATAAGCATTTGAATATTTTTATATTTATATATAATATAACTGAAATGCTGATCATATCATAACCAGTGCCTCTGTAAAAGATTGTTATGTACGTAACCTTTCAAACACTGCCGAATAATATTTGTATATTGTGTGCTTGCAGAGAAACCGTGGAATCCTTCTAGGGGTGGTTGGGACAGATGTGCCAGTCTCTGAGCTGCTCAAGACTATCCCCAAATATAAGGTACCACATCCAGCATCACTTAGTTCTTCCTGCAGATGATTAGAGATCCGAATTGTCGTTATTTAATAACCTGCTACACAATCACACTGAAGCGCAGCGCTGTCCACCGTGGGCTCCCCAACACTCACACACAGTTTTCCCATTTGCTCACTCTTATTTTAGTTACGCAAACAGTCCACACTCCAGCTCAGTGTTTTATATATAGTTGTGCACACTGGCGTAGCCCAGCATGGCTGTGCGCACTCGTCTTCTGCTTGTTAAGACAGATTATGGCCGCAGCTACAACAGCTGCCGTCTGTACGTCCTTGGAGTGTCCAGGTCCCAGCATCCTACTCCATAAATAGGAGAGACTGATTAGACGATGTGCAACCTCTGTTCCACCTCTGTTCCACCTCTCCACCCCCGCAAGTGAGCCAAAACAACACCTTATAGTAAAGAATCAAACTTGAATCTTTTTCATATTAATTCTACATACAATTATTCACCCCGATGCTAATGCAGAAAAACACTAAATTAAGTGAACATGTGTACGGACTGCACCTATACCAGTCCACTTCCAGAGCGCAGTAACTTAATGCAAATCCAAATAGCAGATGAAGCAGAGTTGAAGTTAGTCGCAGCTCCTGGTTTGACAGGAAATTACACTCGGTGCATTAATGCATTCAGATCGTGTCTCCCAACCCACATCCCGGCACTGATTTCTTTTGTAGATCTGAATCTCGGATGGGTGTAAGGTTTTGACATTTGAAAGTGCGTGATTTGTTCAGACATGACATGATGAATGATTCCATCCTCTCCTATTGTTTAGCTCTCAGTCTCACCACAAAAACAAAGACTCTGAAAGGGCTTGATTAACCAGATTTACAATTAGACACAGATTTGTTATGTGTGATGCTGGTTTCTGTGTGTGTGTGTGTGTGTGTGTGTGTGTGTGTGTGTGTGTGTGTATGTGCCTTGAATTCTTCTAGCTGGGCATTCATGGCTACGCCTTTGCAATCACCAACAACGGCTACATCCTCACCCACCCGGATTTACGGCCACTCGTGAGTATTACCTCCAGCACAATTCAGATTTTATTTCATATGAACCTTATCATCATAAAACCTCCTTTTAGGATGCAGAGGTTGAAGTTGAAATGTGTTAAGTTGTTTTGTAATGGATGGAAGAATGCGACCTCTTGAGTTTTCACTCAAGTCAATTAACAATTTTTATTTATATATTTTTTTTTTTGCTGTCACACCGAGACGGTCAGTGGCTTTACAAAGTGGTGTGTAATTGTGTTGGTTCTCTGTGCGGTGTGCCTTGTGAGTATGCTGGCTGCGTGGTGGTATGTAGATGAGGAGAGCATGTTTCAGGCCTCTGCTGTTCTGTGAATAGACAGAGATACAGCTTTTGAATGGCTGTGATTAACTCTATTGTAGTCACCCACTACTCTCAAAAGAGTTGGAGGGAGAGAGTGTAGAGAAGAAAAGGAGGCTGAGAGAAGCAGGGAACCTGCTTAATGTGAGGATAGGTGCAGGTCGGCTCGGTGTAACGCAAGGGGAAAATAGTGAGATAGTCACGAATGCGAAGCGAACAGATGAGATGGAGACGAGAGAACAGAGTGAGGCAGACAGGCAGATGGTTTAATAGTGGTCTAATTAAAGATGTTAATGACCAGCGTTTAACAACTAATGAGGGGTGGGAGACAGACTCAAAAGTAGACACACATCCAATAGTAACCTTACACATACATACACATAAAGGGTATGTGACCCTGAAAAGGATAAGCAGAAGAAAATGGATGCTTTGGTGTCTTTCCGGTGCGTTTGAGTGTCTTTGTGGTTTGTGCCTTTAGTTCTTTGCTCAGGATGGTTCCAGGTTTGTTAGTTCTCTTTCATGATCACGTTCTGTTCCTCTAGTCTGGTTTCTGTTTGTAATGATTGTGCTGATTTTAGGAGTTTCAGTTTATCCCAGCCTTCCCTGTGCCTCCCATTAAGTCTCCATCTTTGTGTTAGGTGGCCCTTTTTTGGTTACTTTGTGTTTTATTTTCATAGTCTCCTGCCACATGTGCCTTGTATTGAGTTTAACTTCCCTTGTCTCATTAGCCCTGATTTGTTCCTGCTGTGTTTCCCCACCTGTTTCCCCCTAGCCTTCTTTGTGCATTTTTTTTGTCTGAGTCTCACTTTGCCCTTTGTTATGTTGTCCCTCTATGCTGTGTGCTCCCCTGCTCCATGTTTCCTGAGTTCTGTATTTGGGTCCTTACCCCGCCTGCCACACAGCAAACTCTAACAATAGCTTAATTTAACAAAGTCATGAGTACTAGTATTAGGCCAAAGCACTTGGTTGAATAAAGGAACAGTGTGTTCAAGACTACATTTTCCAACTGTCGGCCCTAATTCCACCCAGTTTCATCAAATATGATGTGACCTCCTTTGTCTAGGCATGTGTAAAAGAAAGAATATGCATAATTCAAAGTGATGTGACCAAAGTTCAGACTTTCAGCTTGAATTCAGAGGCCTTTCACAAAAATTTTGCATCAACTGTTTAATTACAGGAATTTATACAAAGTCCCACATTTTCAGAGGCTCTAATTGGGCAATTAACTGACAAGCAGTTTCATGGCCAGGTGAGGCTTTTCCCTTGTTGTTTCATGACACATGAAGCAGACATTATATCTGAAGTTGATTCAAAATCTTGAATTAGTATTTTTATAGTTTTTTACTGTAATTTCATATTGATTGTTTCATTTAAAACCCACTACAAAAATTCTGTCTTTGTCCAAAAGGTTACGAACCTTACTATAGCTTCATTAAATATCAGCATATTAATTAAAGTTGACAGTGAAACACTGTGCTAATATGGACCATAGTGCAAAGATTATGTCATAGAGAGATGGTCAAGAACAAACAGAAAACATGCTCTTAGGCTAAAGTAAAAAAAAGGGGGGGGGTCATCAGTAGCTTCTTGTTCTTTCATGCTTTGGTGAGTAGTTTGATGAGGCAAACTGTTGCAAACTGTGCTGTAAGCTACACCATATTCTGCACAATTTAGGCCATCCATCCCAATCTTCTCTTTATATTGTATCTTAACCGAGGAAAACCAGTTAGCCACTTACATCAAAGTGCATATACAATTCTTTAAGCTTTGCTTTTTGTTTTACCAGGCTTACAAGCGTGTTTCATTACAAAACTAGCTTCTACTATTAGTGCAAATGTGCAGATGTGAGATAGTTTGCCAATAGTTGCTTGCTTACATATGTCTCTCTGTGTCTACTACTCCTTACATTAGACCACAGTCATGATTTTTCAGGTCAACACTTTTATTTTATTGGTCTCTAAGTGGAACCAGTCATTCACAGTCTGGAGCTTATTTTCTTTCTTGCTTAGAGTTACACGAAATTCCTGACATCGCTGGCATGCCAATTAAATATTAGGCTAGAGACAAAAAAAATAAAGTGTCAGCATGACTCAGGAGGCACAACCAGTTAGCAGCAGTTGCCATGTAAATCTCCCTTTATAACCATACATTTTGTTTGTGTGCCACTTAAGCAAATTTCATTGATTTTATTGATCATTTATCATGTATTTACTGGTTTCAGCTTCTCAAATTCTTCTGTCTCTGTTATATGTACTTCAGCCTTTTTCCCCCCTCTTTCCCTTGCTAAGGAAAGGAAAGAGGAAGAATGGCTGTTTGATAGCCACCCTTTCACTGAGACTATTTCTGATGAGGCTTCAGCTGTCAGGTCTTTGCTGGATTTTTTCCTGTTTCTTGAGGACACGATTTTCAGATACATCCACCCATCCAGATTTGTCCAGAAACACTGGACAACATATGCCAAGTTTCTGAATAATAGTTCTTTGGGAATCACCTTGTTGGTGCAAAAATGCAATAATATGCCAGTCAGACTGTGTTAACTTTGTAATTTTTAAAATAGTTTTTGTGATAAGATGTCTGTTATGTCTAGACACAACACTGGTTTATCCCTTGATTTAGGTCTCTTTTTTTTATGTTTAAATGATTCATAGACTAATGTTGAGTGGCTTAACAAACAAAAAATTCCTCTTAAAATGGTCAGGTACAAGGACTGGAGTGAAAATGAAGGAAAAAGCAACCAATGTCCAAAAGAAATTTTTTTTTAAAGACCTCCAAAAAAACTGGAGAGCTATTTTTCAAAATATTACAAGAAAAAATAAAAGAAAAAAAGTTTTTTTTTTTAAAAAAAAGCTTTTGGTATACTTCAAAAATCCATTTTGAACCAAACAGTTGAAGATGTCACCTAGCACTTTTGGAAGCTGTGATAGCATTTTCACTTTCACTGTCACTTATTTTGTTAACTGATGCCAAAAAATGAGGTGAATTGTTGATTAAAATCAAGCCCAAGTTGGGTATATTCTTTCTGTTATATTATTTTCAGTATTACTGATTGTGCGTGCGTGTGTGTGTGTGTCTGTGTGTGTGTGTGTGTGCGTGTGCTGAAATGTTCATCCAGTACGGAGATGGAAAGAAGAGAAGAAAACCAAACTACAGCAGCGTGGATCTGTCTGAGGTGGAATGGGAGGATAAGGAAGACACGGTGAGACGCTAGTAAATCTACATCAAGCATCATCACAGCAGCTCTCCGAGAATCAGCCTCATCAAACACGACTTTGCGCATGTGCTTTGTCTTTCTAGCTGAGAAACGCCATGGTCAACAGGAAGACAGGGACCTTCTCTATGGAGGTGAAGAAGAGTGTAGACAAAGGGGTAAGAAATCCAAAGTTCAGCAATAAAACAAAAAATTCACAAGCAAGCACTTGTCAGATAGTCTTAAAGGGTGTGCTAGAGAAAATACTTACCAGTGAGTATTCACTCTGCCAAGGGGTTGTTACACTTGGCTCAGTGATGTACAGGACTGACTTGGGGATTTTGTTTCTGATTTGGTTTGCTGTGCATGCACTGGTGTGAGTCTCTCTGCGTGTGAGCCCCTTATCTCCACAAAGCACATGTTGCTGAATACGGGGGAAACAGCAGCCTGTCAGAGAAAGGTGTGTGTAAATGTGGTGTGTGTATAAATGTGTTAAATGTGTGTTCACACATTTTTAAGGCTTAGTAAAGAGCAATTTGCATTAGCCTGACTATTAAGCATTTACTATGTAAATACAAATACATGCACAGATACACCTACACACACACACACACACACACACACACACACACACACACACACACACACACACACACACACACACACACACACACAGTATCACAATCTTTATCCAAGTACTGATTCTGCAATAACACTCGTGAATCTGCAGCTCAGGACTGCCAACCTAAACGTAAGCATTTACTATGTACACCACTAGATGGAGCCAGATTGCAAGAAATGAAATCCGATAGCACCGCCTCACGTTTAATGTAGCCTCTGTATTTATCTTTTATTTCAGAAACGTGTACTGATTTTGCATAATGATTACTACTACACAGACATCAAAGGGACTCCTTTCAGGTAAGAAGTCTGAACACATTTCTTTAAGCTAATTACTGATGGAGAATTTTCCTGAGGTTAATCTGCAAACAAAACAGATTTTTGGCAAAACATATCTTGTTTGATTTTTTGAGTTTTTTTTTTTCTTTTGTTGTTGCTGGTTTTTTTTTTTTAATTTTTGTTTGTTTTTTCTTTGTTTTTTAAGTCTAGGGGTTGCTCTTTCCAGAGGCCATGGAAAGTTTTTCTTCAGGGGGAATGTCACAGTAGAGGAAGGTAGGAAATCACCCTCTTACCCCTTCTCCTTTGAGCCTCACACTTTTCCTTTCTGCATCATTCCTATGTTGTTGTTGCTGCTGTTGTTGTTCTTGCATGCCTATTATTCTCTCCCTCGCACTCTCTTTATCCCTCTTCTTCTCTCTTAGTGCCTTTGTGTCTCTGTCTCTCACTGAACTGAAGTATATAATTTACTCATCTGCAGCAGTGGAAGCTTTTAAATGCTTTTCTGAAGAACTCTACATAAAATGCCACCCTGTGCAGTGAGCTTTATAGTAATATAATAGTACTATCCTACTATTTTATAGTGCAAAAGCATGATCAGCATAATGCACTTGTTAAAGTGATTTTCCATTTTTAAAAGTTTCATCAAAATATGAGTATTTCATTTTTCAGGGCTGCATGGAATAATAGTTTCTAGTTTGCAGAATGCTCAGTAACAGCCAGTGTAATGACTGCCATATCTGCAGCAAGCTTTTCTGCATCTGTTAATGTTGCCTGAGTTACAGCTATGAAGAGCAGACTTTGTGATGTTTAACAAGCTTGTTGGCCTTGCAATTTTTTTAAATAATAAGAAGACGTACTTTTCCATCCTCCATGATCTTTGTTTAAAAAAAGCTTGATTGTGACATTAGCTGCACATTTGAACTACAATGTGAACTGAAATGTGTCTTTTTTCCATACATATCACTACTTTTTCAAGTATTGCAAGTAAAAGTACTCATTATCTCATTCAGATCTTGAGATTACTTATGTAATATGAGTAATATTACATATGGGTTAAAGTAACATTTTGATGTTGTACCTAAATGAAGTGAAACTGGATTATTAGGCTGAATTAAACTGTGACTGAATCAGCATTCATGCATCATGTTTTATGAACTGATTGTGTGTTGGGTGTGTAAAGTCTTCAGAGTAGCCTGACTTTATGCTTGTGAAACTCTATAAATGTAGTTAATTATCAGCACAGTGTTTTTATCTAAATTTATTGGATTGTGAGTATAAAGTAGCTTAAAATGGTAACACCGAACATACTTTCCACCAGACTTCCATTACTGTCTATTTCTCTTCAAGCCTATAGATAATTTTTGTCTAGTCTTTCTTTCTTCTGTTTTCGGCACCTCTATGTATGTGAGACAGAGAGTGTGAGAAATGTCATGATAACGCATTTAAAAAAGCCACAACTGGACAGGAAGTTAAATATTTCCTTCTGTGGCTCCTTAGGTGTGTTGTATGTCCTTCTCCTGACAGTGTGTATGTCTGCCCCTGCTTGTGTGCTTCCCCACGTGTATGTGCGTCTATTTTCATGTCAGACCTCATGCATGTTAATATTCATGTGGTGGTGTTGTGTGTGTGTGTGTTTCTGTCTGTGTGTTTCTCTAAACACGTCCATCATGCGGAGCGCTCTGAGCATGACTTGGCTCTTCCTGATCTAATCAGACCTGTCACATCCATTCAAAAAACACATTTTTCACCCCCGGTGTGTGTTTAAGTGTGTGCAGTTAAGATGTAGATGCCTAGCCTTATTATTATGACTTCAAATTGAGTGTTTTTGCTTATTTGTTTTGAACCACAGAGTTTTCACGTTTTCTTTTTTTTTTTTTTTTTTAACAGGACTTCATGACTTGGAGCATCCTGATGTAGCCCTGGCAGACGAATGGTAAGAGTATATTCACGCTGCTGTGTCATCCCCATCCTTTATTCAAAGGACATCTTTATTGGACTATATCCTAAATATACTGCCAAATCATAAAATAAATCAAAGTTAGATTTGAAGTTAACTGCAATGCAACAGTTCTACAACAGTTTTGGGATCTGCAGAACTTTGACTTGATTGTTTGTGTCACTTGATGACTTGTGGTCTCCAGGATTGGGAACCAACATCTAAATACATTACAATAAATGCTATTCAAACTAATGCTTGTAAATTAAAAGGGGCGTCTTTCTTTTACCTCAGGTTTTATTCGTTGTAGATGCTTTGCAATCCAAGAGCAACTGAAAGCAACTGGATTATATGACGAAGCAAAGAAATTACAGTTTTAAGCAACTAGTCAGTAATCACTATGAAAGGAAGCTATGTAGAGCCGGCTATAATACTGGTTTATGTATTTTATAACCCATTTTCTCTCTTGCCATGTTACAGGACATACTGCAACACAGACGAGCACCCAGAGCACCGCTACCTGACTCAGATAGAAGCAATTAAACTGTACCTCAGTGGACATGAACCCCATTTATATTGTTAGTTCTGCTCATCTACACCCCCCCCCCATCTTCAATAATATTGACTCATATTTTTATGTGTTTACTTGCAAGTTAATGATGAAATGCCCTTTTTGCTTTTGTCCTGTCAGGTGACAAGGAGCTTATTCAGGAAGTTCTCTTTGATGCAGTCGTGACTGCCCCATTAGAAGCCTACTGGACCAGCCTTGTGCTTAATAAATCAGAGTATGCCACTTACCTTACTCCCCCTTTTTACAAAAAATATAAATAAATCATAAATCATGTGGTCAGTTTTACTGGATAGTTTCCTCTTTGAAATAAAAATGGTAGTAATAATGTAACGCAGCAGATTACAATTACTGTTACAGAAAGTGGCTTGTTTTTGTTTTTTTTATATAAAAGCTTTAAAAAAAATTCATAATACAGGTTCCTGAATGCATCTGTCATATCATACAGGAATTCTGATAAAGGAGTGGAAATAGCCTACCTGGGCACAAGAACGGGACTGTCCAGAATTAACCTGTTTGTGGTGCCAGATGAACTTACAAGCCAGTAAGTAAGCTGACTGCATGCATACAGTCTTTGTACGTGTACATAACCTGATGTTTGTATACAATTTTGTATTGTTTCTTGATGATTCTAGTTTGTGTATTTTAGGTTTTGCGTGTGCGTCATTTGTATTATGTTTCCTGTCTGCTTTAAGAGACTTTCTGACAGCTGAAGACCGAGAGGGGGTGTTCAATGCCGATCACTTTCCCCTGTGGTACAAGAGAGCGGCAGAACAAGTTCCTGGTACCTTTGTTTACTCTCTGCCTTTTAACACAGGTTAGTCGTGACTTTCCTTTGGATAATGATGTTTAAGGAAACATCAGCACTGTTTAATCCTTTGTTGTGAAACTGAAGAGACTGGTAACCACAAGTGTTTGGAAACTGAGAATGAAGTTAAAAAAGAGTCATTATGTTTTAATTCAAAAGAAGCTTACATTTTGTAAACCAATTTAATGCACTAATGTGTTTTTAAAAAGACTGTTTGATTTTTTTTTCTCTGTCCCTCTTTTACCCATTTTTGGCTGTTTTCTCTGGCCCTGCGTCTGTAACTCCCCTTCCTCTCTTATTAATTCTGGGCTGTGTTCTTGTGGATAGGACTGATTGCTGTGGGTTGAAATAAGATACATTAGGAAGAGGTTCAGCCCTTTCCATAGTGACTTGCCCAGAACACAAATACAGACGCACACAGAGTCACAAAAAGACCCACATACACACAAGCACCTCACGCATATTCGGTGTAACTGTTTCTCTAAGAAAAGGGTTTCTCCACCAAAGGCAGAATGTGCTCTCATCTGTTCTCAGCC
This sequence comes from Pterophyllum scalare, assembly GCA_024447675.2. Lineage (NCBI taxonomy): Eukaryota > Metazoa > Chordata > Actinopteri > Cichliformes > Cichlidae > Pterophyllum > Pterophyllum scalare. The sequence continues at coordinate 31,731 of JAMQGT020011460.1, read as the reverse complement.
TCAGGGTTTCCATTAGTGCCAGCTAATACAACTGATCTGAAAGCCTCTTATTTATTCGCCGGACTTGCCTTAGATGCACTCTTCCTCTCAGGACTGTGGTAGTTAGCTGCGGCCATAAATAGTGCGCTGTGGTATTTATGATCAGCGTTCCTCTCTCCAATCACCCTGTGGTCAGTTCAGCACTAATATAAAGAATTATGATATGACTGATATGTGAACTCTGTGCTTGTGTGTTTGTGTTATTTGTGTGCGCTTTTGTGTGTGGTTTAGGGTCAGAAAACAAGAGTGTCGTATTGGCCAGTACTGCCATTCAGCTTCTGGATGAGAGGAAATCACCCATAGCTGCGGGTAAGTGGGAACTCCAGTGCCTATTTCTCTTTTACACTCACTCACCTATACACGCTTCCACGTCAAGAGACATGGCTATATCCTTACACTGCTTCATTTTCCCAGTTTACAGTTGTGTCACCCACACTGCTTTCCACTTTGAGGTGTAACACTCCCTGTCCACGTCTCTGTGTTTACCCCCGCACAAAATAACATAGACTGTTACGTATTTTAGCAATTATGCTTAAATATAGTGATAGAATGCCTTTTGTGCATCTGTTTGTTTGTTTGTTTTTGCCTCTGTGTCTGTTTAAGGTGTATTGCAGCCTAGATGATTTCTTTTTGGCCTGCCTCATCTCACAGCCTAGTGACTCAGAAGCCCCACAATGTAACACGCATACAGTGCAACTTGGTCCAATCAGAAAGCTCATGGTATGAAGCGTGGCTCTTGTTGAGTTAGCTATTATCTCAGTTACAGAGGAAAGGAGCAACAGAATGAATGGAAGGAATGGGGAAAGGGGGAGGACAGACATGCAGACATGCATATGGTTTCTCCGTCACCATGCAATATTTTTAGTTTGTTATACAACATTGTTTATAATCTAGCTCTCCCCAAGGTCACAAGAAGTGAGTGTTGCAGTGATCCCGCACAGTTCAGATGAGCTATGAAGTTTTGAAATGTTTCTTTTTTTTTATGTTTTGTCTTTTTTGTGGAGGTGTTGGTATAACACTGGTAGTAATTGGTATGAATTCTGTCACCCTTTTCTTTCTGCTTTCCTATTGTATTTAACAGTTAGACTAAAAATTTAAATGAGTTAATTATTCTAGTGACATATAGTCACCCAAAGACAGAAGGTCTGTGTCCATTCTCTTGTCAACCCATGAGGAGCAGTTTTCTGCCAATGGAAAAATCACGGGAAAAAAGTCTGGCTACAGGATGATGTAGAGAGAAATAAGAGGAAAATCTTTTGGAAATGCAGCGATAAAATAAGAGACCAAATAAAAGGGCAGCGAGAGAGAAAATTATTTCACGGTGCCTGAATGCGTTGACATGAAAGCAGTGCATTGTGGGTAGTCTTGGCCTGGGGGAAACCACTGGAGCAGAAGGACAGAGATGGGAGAGTCTGTGCACTGCCACAGCGCACGCGAACACACATGCATACACGTCGAGTATGCATCAGGTTTCCAGCAGAATGCTACACAAGCAGCCCACAGTTTACACCAGCCCACAGTATTATTTGACCCTGTTGACTTGATCACTGTAGTTTTAAGATAACACCATTCTCTCAAATCCTACTCAGCAGCAATCCAAATGACTAATCAGTAACAAGAATTTTTGAAGACCTTATTGTTAGAGTGGGTGCTGATGTACAGCACTGATGATCATGCTTGTCAGATCAGGGGGGTGTCTGTAAGGATGATTTTATATAAGAGAGTCAGATGGGAGGAGAGATGTAGGCTAGAATGCAAATTTAGCGTAGGGCGGTTAGGGCCAGTTTTCACTGCACTGCGCTCCACTGAGCTGTAGACTTGTGAATACGCTAATACGCTAACTTAACAGGACAGGCTGATGACATCACATACCACTGGCCCCGCAGACATCACTTGAGTCACAGTGTTAGTATGTGCATACATAGACGTGCATTTGTATTCCAGTGTGCCTGTTTGTGTTTCAGTGTTTGTGGTCACATCCCAAGCCACGTGCAGTGAGTCTTCTACCGTAATACCCACAAAGCCATAAAAGTCGCACCACATAGACCCAAAACATTTTTTGCACATTAATCTAAATACACCGAGTAAGCTAAAACCCTCTTGTGATGGCTAATTGTCACTAGATAAATAATTATAGATTTTTATGGAAGCCTCAAAATACGTTTTCAGTGTGATCTAAAATAATTGCCTGTCCCCCTGCAACATTTTGCCTTTAATAAAATAAAGCAGAGGCAAGACGTGAAATTGCATAAAAATTTGATATTGCAAAAAAAACTGTAGTTTAGACAATACAATGTCAAACATGTCTCCAAATGTATCGCCCACAAGTCACAAATTATTAAAAATATGTAGTTGTTTGAGCAGATCATTAAGCTGACATGGGCAAAAATACCCACAGAAATAACCCTCATTTCACTGTAACTACTGACTGTGACAAATTTTGCCAGAGGGTGTAAAACTAAAAAAAAAGTGACGAGGTTTACAGAAAGGCATTTTGAGTTGTGTTACTATTTTCCAATGATTTAGACATTACAATAAGGTGATAGCAATATTGTTTTACACTCAAATAGTGGAATTCTGTCAACATGGGCAATTTTCCCCTGGAAAATACCCGTCCTTAAACAATGTTTTTTCCACTTAACCATGCATACCTTATCAAATTAACTGGCCGTATACTGATCAGGTAAAACTTCCCTTTATTATATATAATACATATTGTAGCTAGATTATGTTATTATGAAACCAGCATCAAATGACAACAAAGACTCAACTGTCTTCAATACCTGTAGTTCTAAAACTTAGTACGTGTGTGGGTGTAATTGTGATCAAATTAACTGCTGTATACTGATCAGGTAAAACTTCCCTTTATTATATATAATACATATTGTAGGACATGACTACCATTATGAAACCAGCATCAAATCACAAACAAGACTCAACTGTCTTCAATATCTGTAGTTCTAAAACTTAGTATGTGTGTGGGTGTAATTGTGTGCAGCAGACTCACAAACCCATAAAGTTATAGAAAAACAACAATGCTGAAACCAAGTTGTGTTGTTTTCGTTTTAGTTTGTTTCATTATTGCTTCAACGAATTTCCCACTTTAACTTCAGTTGTCAGAAAAATATCCTTTAAAAAAACACACTTCCTCCTCAAACCTATATCACATTATTAAGGCGCAGACGGACATAGAATTTCTCTGTAATATTTGCATACAGTATACATTTCACACGTACAAACACACACGCACGCACACACGCACACTCAATCACAAAAAAAAACACAGTGTCATTCTTATTCATATAGCACTTACATCAATGATGCAACATAACCGACAGCAGCTGCCTACTATGAGTTATCAAAATGACAAATAACAAGCAAACGACAACCAAATTCTAAAATCCATTTTTTAAAATACAAGAGCTTCACTATTATACCTACAAGTACACAATTATAAATATATTTGTACATATCGGTGATATGCTATTCTTAGACAAAACGAATGTTTGAATTCTTTGGCCTGTCCTTCAAACCCGCATACAGTAGAAGATACTCTTCTAATCAGTGCATAGTCAGATACCTGTGGAATTTAGGGCTCCAGAGTCTCAGAAATGAGGTGAACATACTCATAAATAAATAATCTCTCACTTTCTCTCTCTTCTTTTTTGTTTCTTACAAACATACATGCACAAGCGCACAGCATGGCATCCACAGACAATTAGGTTAAAGGGTTGAGGCCCAGGTTATAAGTCTCGGGATAGTTATCATCTCCTAGGCGATAGCGTTCTCCAGTGGTTCCTTCTCATCTGCTGTGGCATGATCTGTACCCTGCGCTGCTGCTAACTCCTCATTCTTCTTTAACTCCCGCTGATATTTGGCCATGATAGCAGCGTAGGCGCATCCGTACACTGCAGCAGCCAGCATCATCAGACACACAATCCCACACACTACACCGGTGATGATCACTGTGGCAATAGCGTGCCGCAAGTTGACGGGCCGCTGCTTCTGCTTAGGTTCACACTCTGCCATGCCACCTCCACCTCCTCCTCCACCACCAAATCCCTCCCCCATCGCCATGGGGACATGGAGAGCATGGCTAGAGGGATGAGCGTGGTTGCCATGGGTGTGACTTTGTAGTAGTCTCTCAGACTCCAGGTGGTGTATGTTGGCAAATAGGTAATGGTAGCTTGTAGTCATACAGGCATGGAAGAGCTGGTAAGGGACCTTCTGCAGGTCTCTATCCTTCATTTCTTCTGGTTGGGAGCAAAGCACTTCATCTACCACTCCACCTTGGGATCAGAGTTTTAAGAGTTAGAAATGACCAGCACAGGGGTAGAAATGAACAGAGATGTCTGTCAGTTGTGTGATATGAGCTCTTTACCTGCTGTTAATTACCAGTAAGCAGCTTACTACAGAGAAAACCTCAATCATACTCATCAGGGTTGAGCTTCAGGCAGCCCATTACGTTGTACTTTTAGTCTAGGATATATTATTTTAAAGGATCTATTACTTTAAAAGGCTGTATTAGCAAGTGTTATATGATTAAATAAAGTTGGATCACTGGAACTAAATAAGAGAAAACACAGTTAGGGCTTCATCAGCTGCCTTTTGTTGCATACCATAAATCTCCTTAATATTCATCTCTCTATATTCTTGTCAAACATGCTCTGTCACACACTTTGACTCTGCTTGCTTTATTAACCACTGGCTTTCTGTAAAGCATGCATTATTGTATCTGGGTTTGTTGTTCTGTTTTGTAGTAATTAGAATTTTCAGCCTTTAAGATGAAAGCTGTGTCAGGGTAACACAGGCATGTAGGCGGGCCGGCCAGCTCCATGCGCGCCTGGCTTTCATTATACAGTGGTAATTTTGTTATCTAATCCGTGCTGGATTTAGTTTTGCGTGGAAAATAACGTGTTTCACAGTAACAAAGAACATTTAATCTTTTATGTATACTGTCTAGTTGTACACACCATCACCATGGTTATAAAAACTACAGCACACAGTGTTCAGGAGATTCTTATTCATACATGAACCAGGAATCACAGTAACGATTCAGCTGTAAATGCTGAAAATTGCTGTGTTATCCAATTCATGTGAGTGCTCTCCTTCTGAAAGGAGACAGAACCAATCAGATATTAAAAAAAACAATTCACCATCATTAATATCTGAGCAGAAGTTTTAATACAGACAGGCCTACAAAGTCAAGCTCAGCTGCAGTCCAGAAGGACAACTTATCCCATTTCCAGCCCACTGCTTGACCATACACAGCTGATACCCTTCTTCCAATGTGCTAATTTCAAATAGGAAACACTTTTTAAATGCTTTAGCCTACCAACAGCTGCTGTTATCTACAAGCTGCTTTGCAACCTGCTTTCACTTTCACATCCTCCTTTCATTCTGTGTCTGACTTAATCGGTGATGCTTGCTCTCTTCTGTACACGGGTCTTGCTGCTGCTGCAGGAGTTGTGCTTGCCCTACCCAGAACAGAGCTATACGAATATAAATTACAGCAGATGGAATCTCTGTGTAACTAGTGAACTCTGATAGTTTCTCCAATAACAAATATATAAACAGGTTATTCATTTTGGCTCACTCATTTTTAATACTGAAAACATATTTTACTATGAAGCTGCAGCCTTTCTAGTCTCCTTTATTGAGAATGTTTGGTTGGTGCAGAAATTCCCCGAGTCGTTGAGTCCCGAGTCTCAGCTTGCTAGACTTAATTCTCTGTGCTCTTTTCCCCACATTTTCCTGTGCCCATATAAACTAATGCCAAAGAAATCTTTAGAAAGGACAGTATTGCCATAATTAGTTATATTATATTACCATAATTCAGTACTTTGCCCAGCAGGAAAGGCATTGTGATGGATGAACCTTGGAAATGTTACAGAACTTTCCCAGTCGCTGCCTAGAGCTAAAAGTGGTCTGACCTTTAAAGAGGTAGGTCTCCAGCCAGAGTTTGAGGCCTATAAGTTGGCAGTCACACCTCCAGGGGTTGCCACGTAGTGCAAGGCTGTCCAGGTGTGTCAGAGCCTCCAACAGGGAACGATCTAATCTTGTTAGCCTGTTGTGTGCTAGCCCCAGGTGGCTGAGGTTCCTCATACTGTCCCCCATGGCTCCAGGCAAACCCCACAGGCTAGTGGAAGGGACGTGGAAAAGAAATGAAATAAGACGTGAAATCAAATTTTTATGTAACATTTAACCCAGGTAACAAAACATTTTTTTTTTCTAGCATCAAGTCTTAACCTGTTGTGCGAGAGGTCAAGGTGTGAAAGTGAGCGGATAGGTCCAAGCAACCGCTTATCAAGCTCTCTCAGGTTGTTGTGGGCCAGGCTGAGGCGCTGCAGAGTCCTCAGCCCAAGCAGAGCAGTTGGTGAAATTGATGTTATAGAGTTATTAGATAAATCGAGAATGCGGACAAGGGGTATTTCCCTGAAAGCCATTGATCCCAGCCCCCTGATGCGATTATCTTGAAGATACAGTTCTTGGGTGTCTGGATGTAGTCGTCGAGGGATGTCGTACAGGCCTCGACCCCGGCAGTCTACTACTTTGGTGTTGCTATTGCAGCTGCACTCCTTCGGACAGGCGTGTGACAAAGACAGGAGTGAGAGGAGAGCACACACCAGTATCGCTGTGGAAACATGGGGACATAATATTGGATTAGACATTTAAAAATGTGAGTGGAATATTTGCAGCTGCACTGTATACTTTTCAGAAGCTTTAAAAAGTGTTCAGCAGTATCCTGCACGACTGTTACATAACTGCACTGAGTTAAACCATAGTCTTACAACCCAGTCTCCATGTAAATAAGACAGAATTCAATGATTTGCAATTTATTTGATCACTATATTATCTGTAGTATATATATTAATAACAGAAATTACATATTTTAATTTGTTTGAAGAAAATCTAGAATTGCTTCTTATTTGGCATGAATATCTACCATTTTTTTGTTTACTTTATTTTATTTGTTCAGATAGCATTGTTTTTTTTATAATAAGCAAGAAAGTAAACATTTTACTAATATGCCAACTCCCACCTCCCACCCCCTTAGACAGTGGCCTTTGGTGACTTTGCCAAAGCCTCATAACCCCTCACTCACACATAAATCCATACACAGCACATATTAGGTGTCTGATTCCCTTTGAGATAACTTCATGTCCATTCCTCCTGGAACATTACAGCAGTATTTATAGCTTTGGCTTGACTAGCTCGAGGCTCAATGAAATGAAGCCCTGACCCAAGCCTGTAAATGTAGCTAACTCACAGGTTGCCGTCACTGCTGGTGAATAGATGGATATGCTGCATCACATCTGTTTTCATAGGTACAGCAATTCCATGTTCTTCTGATCAATTCCAAAGCAATGTTCATACCCAGGAGTGTTTCATGTGTTCTCAAAAGGGTTTTACCTCATGTTATTCAGTCTTCCCCCAGAATATATCTTTTTTTTTATTATAAATTATGCCTTTACCCTGCAGGAGCTCGCAGTGTCATAAAAACCCTGTACTCATTTCCAGAAGCATGTTAGGCAACACTCTTCAGCTAACAACAACACAATAAATACCCAACCACAAAGGAATGTTAACATGAGTAGGGTAGCAAAAAAAAACTACCATTTATCATTCAGCAATTTCCACCAGTATTATTTTGTCTCACTGCTACTCTATTCAATAAATAAACCACATTTTGCTATTTTCTAACATGCTAATAAAACCATGAAATCACCATTTTATCTTTGTTAGCTGGTGGACTTCTCAGATTATGGTTTACATGTGTAGAAATATCCAGGCTCAGGTGCTCTGATGTCAGGTGTTAGTCTGATGTCAGGTGTTAGTTTGGTGCAGTTGCTCATGGCAGTGTTGCTTTTGCTGATTTTAGTTGACTTGCGTCAACAAAAAACATAACATGGTTGGGTTGAGATTTAGTACTCTGCCGTGCAAAGATCTGTGAAAATTGCATCCTTGTTATTGAAATGACTGTCCGTATGCAAGGATGCATTCAGTCACATGGGCTCACGAACAGATATGCAAACATAAACACAACAGCAGCTCAGTGGAGCTCTTTGACAGCAAATCTGGAATGAGATCAACAAAACAGAGTGGCACTTTGCTCTGATGTGTCCCTCCAGCCCAAAGCACACACAAAGAAGTTTATAATGAAAAACACAACCTACAGCAAGTGCCATTTTAAGTAGACCTGGTACCAATATAAAGCTAAAAGCAATAGGGGGGGGGGGTTCAGAGGCAAAACTAATGTAGCACTATAAACATTCTGCTAATTAAATTTTGCATTTAACTGTTTTAATTCTTTCATAAGCAACCTTTTTCTTTTCCCTTAGTTAGGGAACAGTTGTACACTGCCTTGCCATGTACTTGTACAAATTCACACACAGAGACTCACACAGAAGGGCTTCCCACTGATGGTGCTCCTACCTCTCATATCTGCCAGTCGTCTTTGGGCCACTTGCATTTACTGTTGTTCCAGTTGAAGATCCATTAGCCGTCAGTAAGGCTGAGATTGGCTTGTCCTGGTAATCATCTGTGTAGGCTGATATGGTCAGTAGGTGAGAACTGATGAGCTCAAGATCAATAGCAGAAACCCGTGTTGCCTTCAAAATCCTCAACACTGGCTGCAAGGGCATGAAACCCCATCAGATCGGGTAAATCAGAGCACAGAGCTCACTGCCAGCCAGCCAGCCAGTCTGGGAATCACAAGAGTTAGGGAGCACTGTCTCTCTCTCTCTCCCTGGCTTGCTCTCTCTTTCTCTCTAGCTCTTTATCTCTCTCTCTCTCTCTCTGTTGCTGTCTTACCATCTCTCAACCCTTTTTTTCTGTCTCTGTTCTGTATTTTTCTGCATCCTAATTTTGATCCTCCCCCCATTTTACATTTTCTCTTGCTCGATTTCATTGAATTTCTGCTCTTGAAACCAAATCATTGTCTCACTTTATCTTTCTCCTTTTTGCTTGCTCTCCCTGTTCCTAGTTGCATTTGTGAGTGTGATGGTGTGTCATCTCTCAGTGGACAGCTGTGCCGCTTAAATCACAGCACAAACACATTCACTGACATTCACGTTACCTCCCATTGCTCTGGCAGGAACTGAACAAGACAAAATTAGATCTGGATTGCAGCATCTACACAAATATTCAAACACTTCAGCACACAGTGAACATTGTCAGAGGATGCCCATTGCTGTGGCATGCTTGGATGGTATTATGCATGAGCCGTGGGCAGAAGGGCTGGCAGAACACGCCCCCAGCACAGCAACACAGAATGCACAAATGCACCCATACACATGTACACACACATGCGGATTTAGCTGTTGTTGTATATTTACATTGATTTTTTTTTTAATGTGCGTGTGTGTGCATGTAAATGGATTGACTGTTAAGCTCATATAAGCACATGGGTGGCTTGAAGGAGAAGCAAAAAATGGACAAAGGAAGAGACAGGCGAGATTACAATTTTTTTTATAAGTATGAGTAAGCTTACAAGCAGACTTAGTCCTGCAATACCCTCTGTGGCATTTGCTCTCCTGTCCATCCATATTTCTATCCTTTCTTTTCTTTGCTGAAGGGCCTGACAATTATTTTAGTTCTGTCATAAAAACTGAAGTCAGTTTGTGTCACCAGTCTATATAAAATAGTGTAGATTTATTATTGTTCTAAATGACTGAAGCAGTTACCCTTGAATAATTACTGTAGCCTGTAAACACACAGACGGAAAAAACAAATATCGACAAATTCACTTGCACACTGGAGTGGTTCTGGACGCCCACACAGGAAAATACATCCTCAAATGTGTGATGACACCTTCGAATTTTCTAAAAGCCCATATGGTTGATATGCCCAGACAGTCTGCTGTGTTTTGTGCTGTAACCTGTAAACGTCTCCTCGAGTTACCTTTAAAAAAAAGAAAAAAGGATGAAAAACAGAAAGAAAAAAAACCCATGCCCTACAAATCCTCCTCTGACTAGAATGCTGTATATTATCACCATGTGACCATGTGATCTCCTGCAATGTTTTCAACGGATGTGGAATTCGGACCTTAAGGGCAAGCTACATAGATGCTCTTTGTATGTGATCTTTTCTATTAAAACGGCTCATTCACAAAGCTGTTTGAGATTTGGCCAAAAAAGACTGCCTTTTTATATTTCTGAGCAGCAGTGAATCAAGTCTAATGTAACAAGAAGAGAGGAGAGAGAGGTCAGTTAAGTCTAGGTCTTTGTTGACTACTGGCATTCTCCTGTTCTGGTCATCCTCTGACAGTTAGGCAGAATCTTGACATGATCCACCCCCTGTGCTTTGGAACTGCTGCGGCGCTATGCTGCTGGATGAATGCACAAACAAATTTGAAAATTCCAACATCTCTCTTTTTTCTGCGTGAGTGTGTGTGCTTGTGCTAGAGGTGTTTTTGCTGTCCCTGCAATGTGAGTCGATACATGTCCGCGCTCCACAAGCACGCACGCATAGTACCAAATTACGATTGTGCACAGGAACACACGCATTCAGATGCACTCCTGCACTGATGGGCATATACATTTATGCAATCCTTATTAGACTCCCCAAATACCTGCAGACTTTAAGTCGTTGTCATCTCTCCCTGCCTGGGATTGCATTTATACAAGATTGGTGATCAGATGGATTTGGAGTGGATTTTATGTCTCTTCATGTTTGGACTCATAAACCCAGCTCAGGGCATAAATACCCCCAAGTTCTTAAATCATACTTTAGGAAATTAAATGTTCCCCCATAGTACAGAAAATTCCTGAGCATTAGTGAGACAGATTTGGGCTTTTGTTCTGAGCCAGCTTCCACGCAGAAGCCAAATCAGTGCACTTTTAACCTGTAAAACCATCTCACAGAGCAAACCTCTGCACACTGTTCAAACTGGATTTATGTTAACTCAAAATTTATTTTTCTGAGATAAACAGATATGCCGTCCTATTTATGTCACTATCTTTAAAATTGGTTTTAATCATTTTAAATTTGCATGTACATTTACTAATTTCTTCTTTTTGTGTTTTAGTAAAATATGTCTGAGAGCTTTACCTCCTTTTTCACCATTTCCTTTGTTTTATGACTTTTTTTTTTTTTTTTTAGAGAAGATCTTTTTATTGTTTTAGTGATGTGGGTCCTTCCTGATTTTATACCACGTGTGTTTCCAGTGCTGTTGCCCAGTGTCTTAAATTAGCCTCTTCTCCTGGGCTTTCCATGTGGGTGTAGAAATGGTGGGCTGCTGAAAGGATCTGGCAAAGCTTATGATGGGATAAGCTGCACCTGTTCCTCTGGGCAAGAGCTAAAACAGGCCACAGTAGCACCCCACTGCACTTAAATATTCACACAAACACACAATCATGCTAAAAGAAATTTCAAGCCAAAACAACATTTCAGCATCCGGTGAAGCTTTATATTTTAAATGAGCATTTATGTTGATTTATATTTATGATTTGGAGCCCATCTACATGCACACTCAATTTTAGTCCTCAGTTGTTTATTGTGTTTCTCTGTGTGCATAAACATACAGAAACACAGAGCTGTGCCTTTCCATTAGGCTGAAAAACAATTTAAGTTTCCTGTTAGTGCTTCTACTATAGCAGTTGCCAGGTTACAGTCTGGAAACTTTACAGGTGTGTAGCTGAGATCAAGTGGGTGTGGTGGTTCCACTAATATTGAGGAAAGAACAGGAATGAATGAGAAGGAATGATGCCTAAATGTGTGCCTGGCAAACTGCAGCCTGTTTTTGTGTTGTTTTGTTTCATTTTTTGCAGTGTGTGTTATCTTTCAGCTTCTGCTTCATTTGGAATCGTATGAATGACACACTTTGTATTCAGTGTTTTGAATGTTTTGAATGTGAATTAGTGCGTAAAAAAATCAACACAGCAGACATGAGAGCAGAAAACATTAGGTTGTATTTCAATACAATTTTTTCTTGTTTAATTATAAATGTATGTATCAGTGAGATGCAGTGAGTCAGTAATCGTCTACTCTGGCCCATCACTGTATCTCTAATACTTTAATACTTTTTAATATTCAGTTTATCAAATCTATTAAAATGTTACATTCTCTTTAATTTAGTTTGCTACCTGCCTTCTCTGCATTTGGATGAAGCTCTGCAATATTCTCCTAAACATTTGCAGACCACTTAAAGCATAACAAACCCCCACTGAGAGAAGGCTAGAGTCCTCTGAGTCTTAGTAGCATGAGGTAGTGGGAGAGGAGGATGAGTAGGAGAAGAAGCTAAAGCCTGTGGTGAATGTGTCAATCTTTCCATAGTCAACTCTGAAAAAGCTGACGCATTTAATGTCAGCCAGTGTTTTTTTTTCCAGGCAAGGAATTCTGGCCAGATCTGTGCATTTAGGGACCTGCTGCGATGTGGCTTATGGAAGTGAGAGCAGCTCTTGTATATCAGCTCTGGAAGTACATGTTGGGATAGCAACAGGGAGGCAGACAGAGGAATGGATTTCATGTGGCCACAGAGAAAGAGGTCTGGTTTAAAATCATGTGAAATTTTGAGTGTGGTTAGTGTCTACACACATGGTAGCCACTCTTAGACATTCAGCCTTCTAGAAAAACAAGCTGATGCATGTATCACGTAGGTTGTACTTGCCCTTGTAGCCTATTTTGTCCTTTTTCCTCGTTGGAGGTTAGTGAATGATTCATTTTGATCTTGTGTATATATTAACATTCTCTCTTGCCAGTCAGATGACTTTGCCTATAACAAAGATCACAGTGCACTTGCACACACAGAACACATATGACCTGTTCCTGTCTCTCTGTGATTGCATCTCTTACAGCTGTGGGCATCCAGATGAAACTGGAGTTTTTTCAGAAGAAATTCTGGACAGCAAGCCGACAGGTACACATGCATTAGCGCACACCCTGCACATTTCCACATTCATGTGTGAAATGTGAAATAATGCATTGCAAACTCAAAATAACCTGTAACTCAGACAACTGCTCTCACTGCCATGAAGTAGTTTAAAACGCGCAGGAGAAAATCAAGTCAAAAGATAAATTAATCTCCCGCACTGATGTTACTGCAAGCTTGCTCAGCTATGATTGCATAGCACACTTACTTTCTTTATAAAGTGTGCATTGCTTTATGATATTTTTGTTTGAATTAAAACATGTCATTTCAAATGTAATGACTCAAAGGTCCACGATAGCAATTTGAAACTTGGTGTGTCCCATTAATTTTACTATCCATTAATTTTCCTATTCTGCAAGTTATTAAAGGTTTTCAGCTGCTGCAGGGGATTTATGTTGCAAACCAGCCTGAATATTTGTTGTGACACATGCAAATGCAGATATGATTTTTCATCTTACAGTGTGCGGCATTAGATGGGAAATGCTCCATAAGCTGTGATGATGAGGTCAGTCGGTTTTCATTTTCCCAGTCAACCCTTCATGAATCTGTAATTTGTACATCTTACGACAGCTTTAATGCTTCTCTATTTAACAGAATATTAACTGCTACCTCATTGACAACAACGGCTTCATTCTGGTAGCAGAGGACTATACTCTGGTGAGACATACAAACACAAAGACACATGAATGAAAGTACTTGCATAGCCTTTTTTTTTTGTCACAGACATTTCATTTTGATTTCACTGTAACTAGAAATTTTAATCCATAGTGTATATGTACCTCTCTACCTTGGATTTGTATCCCTGTTTTAAAAAACACTAGGAAGCTAGGAAGCATTAACCACTGCGAATCATTTTCATCTGCTTTGGTTCAAACGAAAGCAGCAACAAGCGCTCTGAAGAAGCCCTCAAAAAGGATTACAGGTGGCAGCCATGGACCATTGCTCTCCCCTTATCACTCCTCTCCAGTTTTTTTTCCTCTAATTTTGCTTTTTGTTAGTGTCCTTGTCACTGCTGGTAGCACGAGACAGTACCTGCAGGCCATTTAGGTTATACAGGGAATCCAGCTCCTCCAGGATGGCACATCCATATGTGCCATCATAGAAGTATGGCTGTGTCTCCCAACACAGTCTCATTTGTGTGTGGCACGGGCCATTGCACGAGAAGAGCTGGGCAGGGCCGCAGCAGGGCATCAACCTAGCAGCAGAACCGTCATCTGCTCCTTCATGGAAGGAGGAGCGAGAGGAGCACTGCCAGAGCCTTAAAAAATGACCTCCAGCGGGCTACTCGTGTGTGTTTCTGACCAAACAGCTACTTTCCTTTGCAGCAAAGCAGGTGAATTCATAATGGTTTATGCTTTCTAACAGGACAGATTGATATCCCAGAAGTTCACCTGACTTTGTGTTATACTGTCATGATCAAGCATTCTCTTATATTTTTGAGCAGTGTAATTTTAATTTTTTTATGCATCTCACACATAATATTGTCCCTTTGACTGCTCACAATAAGACATGGTGCTGCTCTAGCATATACTACACCACCCTCTGCCTAGCTGTCACCAGACATGCTGTCACTCTGACTTTGGCTCATGCAGAAACCAGTCCGCTGGCTGTCACTGCCCTTGCCTTACCCTGCATGTTCTTTTCATGCGTCTCTCACTTGCTGGCTTCTATGCTTATTTTAGCTTAATTTGGATATGACAAAGCATTTAGGGTTATTAACTTTTTTAATACAATACCATAATAACATTTTTAATACCATTGTATTGTAAAAATGCCTTTAACTAATGCGGTAACAATGTCAATCATAAAATCTTGTATTGAATTTGCGAGCGGTCTCGACTAGAACAACACAACCTATCAGGTTGTGTTGTTTTGTTTCAGGGAAGAGGTTACATAAGGTTGATGCCACATGACTCTGCCACCCAGAGTCAAGGAAATTAGGATATGAAAGGATGAATGGTGAATAAAAAGAAAAAAACTAATAATCTTGATAATCTGTTATTTTAGTGTTTATCAAGCAAATGTCATATTTTTGTGTAGCCCAGGGAGTCAGAATTTCAGGACTGAGAAACATTTAGTAACAGAAGAAGTTATAACACATAAAATGAGAAAATATTTTTGATTTTGTGGTGTTTGTAGGTCAGCAGTGAAATCCCAGGCTGAAGGTTTTGCAAGGGGGTGGTGCATAGCACTCAAAAATGCTTTGCAGAAACTGGCTCAGTTTTTAAAGTTTGAGGCAGGCCTAAAATCACTACCCCATTAGAAGATCTGTGCATCAGTCTTCTCTTATCAGGTTTTGCATGGGCGTTTTTTTTTTAAATGTTTTTTTTAATGTTTTCTGCCATTTTATAAATTAAAAATTTAACCATAAAATAATTTTCAGATTCATCAGTAATGAAGATAGATTAGAGAGATTAGATTAGATTAAACTTTATTAATACCTTTGGGAGGGTTCCGTCAGGGAAATTAAAGTTCCAGTAGCAGTTTTTACATTACAGTCACACAGCAGTTGGAAATATTGTCAGTCAGAAATATACAAGAATATACAAGCAAAAGAATAAATGGATAAATAATAAACAAAGATACAACAAGAAAAAGAAGATATAAGATATTTGACAGATGAAGTGATATTGCACGTTGATATTGTCCATTGACCAGTACTGCTTTATGGTACATTGTGCTTATGGTCAGGCTAAGGCTGCTGACTGCTCCCCCCCCCCCCCACACACACACACACACACTGTCCTCCTGTCACCCCCCCCCCCCAAAAGAGGAGTTGTACAGTCTGATGGCGTGAGGGACAAAGGCGTTTTTCAGTCTGTTGGTCCTACACTTGGGAAGGAGCATTCTGTCACTGAACAGGCTCCTCTGGTTGCTGATGACCATGTGCAGAGGGTGACTGGCATCATCCATAATGTCCAGTAGTTTGTCCATAGTCCTCTTCTCTGCCACCGTCACCAGAGAGTCCAGCTTCATGCCGACTACAGAGCCGGCATGACTACAGAACCTCCCCCCCACCCAAAGCACACCACGGTGTAAAATTGGACACTTGCTATCACAGTCTGATAAAGTCTGATAAGTTTAATAGCAGGGTTAGGATTAAAATATTCAAACCTAAACACTGCATTCTGACTTGTTTAATTAAATAAATCTCTTTCTTTTCGTTCTCAAGACAGGGAATTTTTTTGGTGAAGCAGAAGGGGCTGTAATGAATAAGCTTCTGCAGATGGGCTCTTTCAAGAGGTAAGTATTTCAAACTGCACATGTGTGTGTGAAGCTGTACTTGAACATGCCAGCTCAAGTGTATGCACAAGTGTGAGTGTTTGCATGTGTGTAAATGTATGTACATAATATCAGGGAGGCCACAGAGTGAGAGCACGTCTCCCCTCGTGCTGACAGCTCTTAACTTGGCCAATCATGTTGAGCTTTTCAGTGCTGAACTCCGACCCCTCACTCAGCAGAGTTCTCCATTAGGGGATTACAGCAAATCTTTTCCCGAAACAAAAGAATTAGGACAAACCTGAAGTCACAGACACACACATGGATATTGTGCTTGTTGTAAAGCTGTGTCTCCTGGAAAATGCCAGGAGCAGTGGGTGGCAAAAATCTGCAATTAATTTGGAAATCGAATCCAGGAGGATACCTTTCCCAGTATCACAGAGCAGAAATGCCGAAACGGACAGACACAAACTATCATTTCACCGTGGCGTCATTTGTGGAATCTTAACTTAGTCGCATGTCTAGTCACACAGAGGTTTACGACCGCATTTGCAACTCTACCGCAAGACCGTAGCCAGCGTTCTCCTCTGCCTTCCGGACGTGGGTGAAGAGATTTTTGTCATGCTGTCTCAGTGTATAAAAATCACGGGTGACAAATTATCACACAAGCCTGTATGTCATATGGATGAACATCAAAAGCTGACAGCAAATACTTTACAGATCCACCCATTAAAAGCAAACAGGCCTAAAACTGCTTTCACTGAATATTTAATATTGGACGAAGAGGGATTGTTTAGAATTGAGGTCGACGTATGATGAATGAATAATATGACTTGTGTTGGTGAAGTATTAGCATGATGAGTAACAGAGCCTTCAGATCTTAACACTAATGAATCCAGTGCGATCTGTCTTAACCCAGTGCCATCTGTGAAGCATTAATGTGCTCAAGTGCAATTTTTTGTTTTTTCATTTATATATATATATATATATATATATATAAAGACATTTTAAAGTGCACCACTTAAAAATAACACCAACTGCCAGCCTGAATTTATTGGTCAGCCCCGTGACTGCGCATGAAGATAAATGCACAGAAATGATTTTAGCTCCCTTTACGTTATCCATCTTTCCAAGCAAGCAATAGAAAGAGAAATCTATAAAAATGTTGAAAGTGATGTTATGCTTAGAAAATGAAGGGTATTTGTACACACCCGCATTGCCATAAAGTAATCACACATCCATGCAAATGCACACAAACACTGATTTTGCACTGTTCTGAATTTGCTGCTAACACTATTATGTGGCCAGGCTTAGCGCTAATTGGTTCCTGGCGGTGTGCTGGAGCTGTGTGTCACCCGTACTGTGACTGAGGTTTGAACAGCGCCCAGGGCTGCGGATATACTGGGCCCGCTCAGACATCATACACATACTTGGACAAACGTTCACACACAAAGCACTATCAAGCATACAGGAACTTGTCCAAAGGCTATAAGAACAGTGTCCTGTGTGTGTGTGTGTGTGTGTGTGTGTGTGTGTGTGTGCTTGTGTGCGTGTGTGTGTGTCTGTGTGTCTGTGTGAGAGACAGTTAGGAACGCCTTCAATAGATCTAGATCTCACACCCTCAGGGTCTACTAAGCCTTTAAATCATCTGATATCCCCCCAATATCCCCAAATCATCTACACCTACGCACACACACATTCACCCACCTTCCTACATCACTTTGAGGAACCTCTCAGGAAGCTCTCGGCTTTCACTTGCTTTCCTTTTCCCATTCTGCCACATCCATCTAATATATTATTGGTAGGTAAAGCAGCAATTGTAGCAGAGGTGGGATCTTTTCTTCCTGCTCCCACACAGCAGTCGAAAAGGCCCCACAGGCATGTGATACTAAAGAGAACGTGTGAATCAAGACTTATATCACCCTATCAGGGCCGTATCAACCTAAAATTCTTTACCTGATCTCTATTTCTGATATTGCATTTCACTCTGTGTTTTGTCTTTTCTATCTTTATCTCTGCAGGGTCACTCTATATGATTATCAGGCTTTATGTTGGGTCTATTCAGAAAGTAGCGACAGTGGACGCACTCTATTGGATGTGAGCCCTGCAAACACTTCAGCCTCTTTGTTTGCAATCCATGTTATGCAAAGCTGGGCTTACATGTTTTGTGCTATTCATGTCTGATGTCTATTTCTTTCTTTAGCCCTACTTCGCTTGCTTCTCAGCTGTGAAGTGGATTCTGACTGAGCTTGTCATGTAAGACTTCTGTGTATGTGAGATTGTCGTGTCTGTTTCTAATAACAAAAGCTTACTGTGTGTATGTACTTTTTAGGACTTGAAAAATTGCCTCATTGGTCTTAAATTAAATGTGTGTTTGCGAGTATGAACTGTATGTTTGTTTACGAATGCCTCCACATGTATGTTGACATGATCCTCGGTGATCATGAGCAGTAATGGCTACCTGATGTTTCCTGTGGTGCGGGTATTCCTGTGATGCCACGTTGTGGTTTTGGAGTCTTCCTGGGTGGTCTGTTGTTGCCACAGTGCATCATGGGAGGATTGAGTTGTCAGTGCTAATTTTACAGTATGTCATAGTGAAGACATTTTTTTTCTGTTCAACAGATATCAATGTGTAGGAATACACAGGGTAATACAAAGTATATAAAGTAATTTTGAAAACTGCAAGTGAGCTATTAATTTTATAATCATTTTTTAAATGTTATAATAATGGTAATGCATTGTCTTCTAATAATAAAACATTATTTCATCTTGCAAGTTTTTTTCTGCAAAACTGCATGAGGTTAGGATTAAACTGAAACTGGAACTTAACCCTTTCATGCATGAATTATGAGAACCTTAGTCAAGATTTTTCCTGTTTTAGGCTTTTTAGGCATGAAAAAAACCCAATGCAATTGAAACTTTGTTTATTTTTCATGGAGTTACAAACGTGTCCACTCAGCTGGATGCGATGCTTTTGACTTTTGAATCAGAGAAATATGTATTTAACAAACCAGTAACAGAAAATCCTCAGCTCAGCTGTCAATACTACTAGCATTGACTAATCCTGTTAATTACATTCAAATAACAAATAAAAATAACAAAAAAATAACTGCCCACGACTGGCCAACAGGTAGCAGTGTATGGGATGCTCCACAAGCATCCACTGTGTTGGCTGATTTGTAACTATAACGAAAGAACACATGCATATACAAGAGAACAGCTTTTGAATAGCTGTCCGCTGTAGTGACCACTACGCATTTACTATTTCTTTACTTTCACAGGCACATAACTTGTAAAATTACACAATTTAATCTTCTCTACTTTGGTCTAAACTAATGCAGAAACAATGTTTAGTATGTAGTGGGTATTATATAAGCATAGGTTGGAGTGGATGATTATGGCTGTTGATGTCTCCTTATTTAGATTCCTGGTTGAGTTCAACTTGTACAGCTGGTGGTACTCTGACCTCACCGCAAAAGGTAAGAACAAACTCTTTGGGGACGAGCTTGATCTCTCCATCTGAACAGCACTCACACAAACATCTTCACTCTACTGGTGTCTTACCACAGTTATAACAATGTTTTATTTATGTGCAAACAACAATTTTGTACATAAATAACTTTTTATTTATTCTTAAAATGTAATTATTAACAGTTTGTTTAAAAAAAATACACATTGATCTCATGTAAAATTATTTGTCCTTAAATAATAAAGGGTATCAATAATTATGATCATAACATCTAGAAAAAATATTTGCTGATTAGTTGACTCTATGTTGTGTAATTAACACACACTAAATTTTTAACTGTTACACATTTTTTAAAACCAGGATTGTCACTTAAGTAATGACTGCCACATGGAAGTCTGTTTTTGTTATTTTTTTTTTAATTTAAAAAAAAAAGGGGGTGGGGGATTTGATATTTAAACAGTTGTTTTAATTATTAGAAACAACACGTTCGCCGCTATAAGAAAACAGCTATCAAACAAAAACAATACATACTGTAGCTAAGACATGAATTAAACCACTTCAAATTTTGTAAAATAACTACTTTCACCAGTCAACTTTTTTCCATATCTGAAATATTCTGAGAAGTATATACATTTTTTATTTTTTATTTTTTTTCCATATACATGTGTTGTGTACTGATCTTTCCTCTCACAAAGCAGACAAAGGAATTTAATCCTGGACAAAAAAAAACAACATCAAAACATTTTGTCTTATTTTTAAATTTGGCTCTTTTTTTTGTTTTTTGCCTTTTGAAAGAACAAACGTTACACGTACTGCTTTATACGTTTGAGTTGTCAGCATACAGCACTGTATACAGAATAAATATCCAGTGTCCCTACCACTGGCCTCATGTCTTCATCTTCGCCATCTCCCCTCCATTTCCTTTTGGTCTGAGTCAGTGTGACCACTGGAAAAACAGAATAAAGAGGCGCAATCCAAAACCTAAAAGCAAAAAAAAACAAAACAAAAAGCAAAACAGGCGATTACCTCAAGTGACCTCAGTGTTTCAGAGTTTGTGTATACATGTCTCTATACACACAATTTTCTTTGTCTGTCCACAGGGGTTATTTTATAAGATCTTATGAACTGCAAGGACTTGTGTCACATTGGTAATGGTGGTAGGCAATAGCCACTTGGTAACATGAGAAAAGGGTGTCTCTGTTTTTCTCACCCAGTCTATCACGTTTTCTCTTTTTCTCGGGTTGTATGTCATTCCTTTCTTTTTCTTTTTTTCTTTTGGACTCGCTTCCATGAATGCACGCACATTCTCATATGATTATTGCCAGGCTATGAATGCTGTGATTCCTCGTGCTTTATGAAGTGTTGAATACTGTTTGCCTGTTTGAAATGAAAGCCTCACTAAGCAGCATCATATTGAAGCATTAATTCTTGCCAAAGCTAATATGAAAATATTTAGTGTGTGAGACAGGGGGAGAAAGAACCACAAAATGAAAGTCTATGAAATGCTTTCCTTGCACACTTTAATCCTGAATGAAGTGAAGCTGGGCATCGCTGCTCACCGAGTAGTCGAGACAATTTCACAGCTGGCTAGCCTCAGGTCTTAGCACTTTCTATATCTTTTTACAATAAAGACGGAGGCCTGTGACACACAGCTGAAACACCATAATTTAGCAGCCCGTAACCCAATCTACACAGCCTCTCAAGCTGAACTAATCCCAGGCGTTTATGCACGTAGGCTGTGTTTCTCGCATCCATATAGTTTATTTACACTGCGCACACACACTCACACACACACACACAAGTACATACACATGCACGCACTGAATAATGCTGCACTCCTGATTCTCAATAATAAAAACCCATCATTCAAGTTAAACGCATAATCACCCATGTTTAGAAGTCTCTCTGTTGTAGAGATATGTAAAACGCTGTGGTTCCGCTAGGTATTTAAACAGTTTCTTTGTGTTAAAAGTCTAAGTTTGGATTATGCAGGTCCTTTTTAATAAGGGTTTAATGAAATTTTCAGCCGGTCATTCTGCAGAGTCGTTTCAAACCTCTGGGTGGCAGGAAAGTTCAAGCAATGCTGTGAGAATGACTGGCCTAGATTTACATTGGAAATATTTCCAGCAGGACAAGAGACAGCCCTGGTCCAGAAATGCTGTTTTCTTTCAAACTTTAATATTTACATGGATGCGGTGTGTTTAACTGTGCGCTTGCAATCTATTTGCATAACTCTTTGCATAGCTATTATTTGATTTTGAAATAGGTGTTTCATAATTTTTCCACTAACTTTGACTAAATGCTGCTCATTCTTGCCTCCATCCCTCTCCTTTCTTCTTCCCACCTCTCAGCTCAGAGGATAGGTCGGACCATGCAGGTGCCATGTGACACAGAGTACCCAGCCTTTATCTCTGAGAGAACCATCAAAGAGAACACTGGCAACATCGACTGTGATGGCTGCATCAAGTATGGGATGCACAAACAGACACATAAACATAAATTAGCTACAAGTGACATCAACAGTAAGAGCTGTTGGTTATCAGCTGTCCACTGTGCACCATAAAACAACAATGGAAAATGAACGATCCTGTTAATTCTCATCTTGGAGACATATTTTTGTCTTTATAATCCTAAATAATGAGAAACACATTTAAATCATTTGTTGTCTGTTGAAAACACTTTTATCAAGGGTAATCCATCAGAGACACAGATACAGACACACACACACATGCAGCATTTTGAAATACGAGGCATTTAGAGATGAGGGAGAGAGGTGGAAAAAAAGGCTTCCTTTAAAAATGGGAAAATGAGTGTGGTCCCCATTAACAATTTGGGCTTTTCTGTCAGGCAATCGTGGGGTGTTCTCTGGATCCCTGCAATGGGCCCTTCATTACTCCCAGCTGTGGAACTGCCAGGGAGCTCAGAGCTCTTTGCGTGTGTGTGTGTGCATGTGTGCTGTCCTTGTGTGTCCACTGTCGGCACAGCCCCACAAGGTCAGCGAGGTAACCACCGCTTTGGGTGCCAGGACTACAGTGTAGTTGGAGATACAGCCAGATCCCTGCACATACATACACAGATACCATCATGTCAGACACCCAGTCCCTCCCACACATGGCAGAAGCATGCTTCAGAGAAGAATGCCATAATCTGTAATGATGACACCAAAACTGGGATTAGCAGGAAAAAGCTTTGTGCTCCTCAGCAACATGCCGCCTTCAAATAAATCTTTTTTAAAACTCAATGAATTTGACAAAGTAAAACAGAGTTTTTATTTCAGTTATATGGAATTTTATAGCTCATATTTGTAATAGAGGATATTGCCGATAAACATCTGTTTCAAGTTACAGGCTGACTGAGGCCTTTTCTCTTATATTTTCACTGGGACACGTGTGTATGCTTTATGCTCTGGGAAATATATCCTAAGCTCTTGCCTGTTAAACCTTTCTTTACTGTATTTTGACTCTTTGTGTGCATGCATGTGTCAGTTTTTGTATGTGTGCACTACTCCCCAATTAGTGCGACAGAACATAAGAAACATCAAACTCTAGTGAAGGCTCTAGTGTCTTAAGTGCCCCAATAAGATGAGTTAACCTTTATTAATGCATCCGTAGCTTTTTTAGGCGGTAACATGAGACTCAGGACAAAGAGCGCGTCTCCAACCAGAGAAGGTCTTCAATGGGACCATTAGTGACAATAATCCTGGTTGTATATCTTGCCAAGACAAATGGTCCCTTTCTTTCACTCAAACATGAGGGAAGAGTCAAGTCACCAAGAAAAAAAAAGAGGTTGAAACTTCCAGTGAGCAGCAGCCTCAGCTGTGTGGCCATGCATTGAGACATGGATTAATCTGTTAAGGTAATACTTTTTGTTTGTTTGTTTGATTTTTGTAATGACAATGTAATAATGGCACTGCTTTACGTAGTTGTGCTCTGGTGTTGTCATTAAAGCCATGTACAAGGCAGGTTTTGCTTCATAACACAGTATTAAAATGCATTTAAAATAGTTTCTTTTTTAAAAAAAAAGAAATACACTAATTAACAACAATAAAAATGATTTTATAACATCAAGGCCTGAGTGATAGAACTAGTCGAGCAATTTTTTTAAAAATAATTTTAGAAGTAGGTTATGCATATCAAATGTTTTTTTATTATTATTATTGGAATTTTCTTTATAAATAAGCTTCCTTTTCTACGTCAGTGCCAGTATCTTTATCGTACTGTATTTCATGTCAACTTAGAGACCTTAGTCCTGTCACGTGTATGTACTGGAATCGTGTGTAAAAATAAAAATACTGGAATCGCAGTGCTTGTTTTTCCCCTAAAGTAATAGGAAACATGGAAATAAAATGACAGCATTGGTCTAAAAACTCATCTATCTGATTGTTGAAATTTTGTTGGAGCAATTTTGACTCAAATTAGTAATAGTTAAATTGCACACAGTAATTACTGGTCAAATTTTTCAACTGTGATGACAGATATTTCTGAAAACCATGCTGGACATGCATTTATGGTTATGCTATGCAGTTATTAAAACCTTAGAAAAACATGAACATTCTCCATTGGATACAAAAAAAATAATTTATCCAAACCTGTGCACAGAATGAGTTTTCCATGAAATGCACAAAACTATGTCCAGCTCTGAAATTATAGCAAAAGCATTACAAAATATTGTGAATTATAGCATTATCTTATCATAAGTAACCCCCAAAATGAGCATCAGTAAAATAGACACTATAACAAAGTATTGTTAAGCAGGGCCATTTTCCTTATCTCTTTCAGCTTTGGACTGTGTGATATTTTTTGGTAAAAGTAAAAAGAAGACAGCATTTCACCTTCTCCTGCAATTCTCAGCTTTATAAATCATCACCCTCTTAAAATAATGGCCTAAGTCATTTCTTTCAGGTTTTTCAGAAAAGATTTTTTTAAAAAAATTGAACCGAACATTGAAAATAATTATTTAGACAAAATAAAACTTTCATTTAAAAAATGACTTAGGCCATTATTTAAGGGTGACGATATCTAACTCTGTGTTTTTTCTTCTCTCTTTTGTCTCCCATGTGAGTCTCCACATCGCTTAAAAGCTTGTCCGTTATCTCTTCTCAGAGAAACATGTTGGATGTCCTTGTCTGTTCCCCCGCCAGCCAGAATGCAGAGGCCACAGCACTATGAGGCAACATTAACAACAAATTGTCTGTTGTGCTATCTGTGTTTGTGATATGCATTGTTGTCTGTCACTGCGTATCTGTGCACGCTGTACACGGCCTTGTGTGTGTACTTATGTGTGCATTCATATGCAGTGTGATGCTCCCTTTCCCAGCTCTGGGTATGTTCAAGGCCAGCAGATGTGCTGTCAGGATGTGTTTAAGTCTTTTCTCCAAGAACACTTGCTCTGCTTTCTATCAGCGGGCAGCGCTGGACTGGACCAGCGCTGTGCAGGGGTGAGCACAGATTATTAAACATCAGCAGATCTTAATTCACCCTGATTGGAACTAGCTTGGCCTATTTGCTGAGTTGGTTTGGTTTGGTTTGGCCGGTCGTGGTGGGGATAAGTGTATTAAGTGTGGTGGATTGGCACTCCTCAGGGATTGAAGGCTGTTTGTGGTCAGATTAAATTGGTCATGGTATTGAATGAGTAAAGATGGAGATATTCCTGTGCATATTGGGGCTGTTTTGATCTATCAGGCCTCTCCCTCTTTGTCTTTGTTCAAGAGTTGAGAAAGTGTATTTTTGTATACAGTATTTTCATCTGTGTGTGTTCACTCAGTCACACGTGCGTGTTTTCATATGCGTCTGATAAATGCTTCAGAGTGAATTCGATAAATCACCCAGCTGCAACGAAAGAGAGCAAGGCAGAGAAGCAGGAGATCAAGAAAGAAAGGGTGATAGAAAGAAGAGATCATCTTTACGACCTCTCTTCTTAATAAAGCTTATCCACAGCCATAAATCACCGGCCAGGAGGCCAAGGCAAGGCCTGATCTCTCAGGCCAGTAAAACACAGCCATGGGAAGCTATGAGCACAAAAGTGTGGTTCCCATTTGTCTCCCTTTGGAGTGTTTTATATTCGGCAACACTTCATTGGTGCTTGCCTTGGATAGGGTACAACAAAGCCTTAAGAAAAGGAAAGGAAGAGAATGAGGAAGATGGGCGGATGGAGTGAGTTTGAGAAATTTTGTGTGAACTATGTATGTGTGTATGCTGGTGTGAGTCTGTCTAGGTTTCTGTATGTTTATTGACAGCTGGCGGAGAGATACTTAATACTCTTGACATGCATCCAGTCGAGTCTCTTCAGAGCTTCTCCCCTCTGCCAGGGGAGAACGTGAACACTCATAACAGAAATCCTGTGACACACATGGAAATTTACATCATACCCATGCTCCTTGACTGCTTGCCAGATCTCACTTTCAACTGTCTCTTGTTCCCTCTTCCTTCTTCCTTCTCTGTCTTTATTTTTTCTGGCTGTCTGTGCTGTGATTGGCAGGTCCTTTGTGATTCAGCAGATCCCCAGCAGTAATCTCTTCATGGTGGTGGTGGACAACAAATGTGACTGCAGCATGTTTGAGCCAATCACCATGGACCCCATCGAAATCATGTATATCCTTCACTGGCCAAAAAATCATATATATATATATATATATATATATATATATATATATATATATATATATATATATATATATATATATATATATATATATATATATATATATATATATATATATATATATATATATATATATATATATATATATAATATTAAAGCGAGACAGATAAAAGTAGTAGAGTTGTGCAAAATAATTACTCTATAATTATTTCTATTAATCGTCAGTTTGCATCAAACATTAATAGGAACTGGAAATGAATAACTGAATAAGTATAGATTTACCCCTGTGGAGATAAATATAAGTTTTATCTTGTTTTCTTTTTAATAGAGAGGACACCCCATCACTTTCACAGTTAGAATTGTTACAGTTAATTTCCACTGACTTGGGACATTGGGAATTATGTGGAGCATTTTAATGTGAAAAGTATGTTTACCCCCTACCCCTTGTGGATAAGATATCTAACTGCTGTGTGGGACAAGATCTGAATGTGGGCCACCGAGACATCACTTAGTATTTTATTTTTTTAAATGCTGTGTGAGTGTGTGTGAGTTTGGGCTTTGTTACATGCCACGCTGTGATTGGATCTTGATCAACAGCAGACACAGCTAGCTTCAAATGGCTGAAGACTGAAGGAACTTAATTTGTCACCACATAACTGGCTGGATTCTCCTACAATGAGCATTTCTTTGAAATTTTATGCACTACAGTCACGCTGTGTATACATGTCCACCAGTGTTTATTTTGTTGTGGGGTGCTCACTGTAGCATGCTGTTCTGTTGCTGTGCAACAAAAGAAACCTCATCAAACATTACTGAGAGTTGGCTCTTGTTTCACTTTTACTCTACACACACAAAAAAATGCATTTTTGAAAAACTTCCTTCCACTGTCCACTCTCAAACATGCATTCCTGTTGAATTTAATCAAGAAATATACTCCAAAAGGAGTAATGCAGAGTGTACACATTGTCTGGTATTGCTTTAACTCTAGCTGCACATAATGAATCTCTCAAGTGCGAAAGATTGAAGATGCAAAAGGACAGGAGGCGCCCAGACACCTGCCACCCTTTTCACCCGGAGGTATATGCACATATACTTCATACACAAAGAGTTCACTATAGTAAAAGTTGATTTTATATACTTCTCATTCAAATAAATCATAGCCGCTCCAATCATGTCCCCCTCTTTCTCTAGGAGAACTCAATGGAGTGCGGAGGAACTGTCAATCTTACCCAGTCTCTTGTTGTGACACTGCTCTGCCTACTTGTGGCGTTGCTTCCTAGGTGACCAGAGCTGACCACGCCTCTCCATCGAGAACTTTACTTGGATTGGATTGGCTCGGCATGCAAAAGAATCGCATCAATGCCACAGAAAAAAGCACTCATGCCCCGTATAAAGTCACGCCCAATTTCAACTCACCACCTACAAAGCCCCTAGCCCTGACGTACCTCCCTACAAGGTACATATTTGAAAGGATTGATAATGGATACAGTTGCTAAGTAGTGATCATTAAGGTGCTTTAGCAATATCACACAAAGTGCACAGAGGTTTTTGAGGAGAAACAAAGTTTAGAAACACATAGTAATAATGCTGACAATGCACTTAGTAGCTTAAAAACTGCACAAGTGGTCTAGTAATACCCAAGGACGCTAACACCACTATGTTCAGTCCTTTCAGGTAGCAGCTAAGGGCTGGGGTCTGTAGCTGGGCTTTGAACTGGGTATTAGAGCCACGTAACACCCATATGGAGAAAGACAGATGCACCTACGATGGCCAACTCTGACTTTTCATGGACAATGATGACTCCGAAGATTGAAAAAATAATAATAAGAATAAAAAAAAATAATACTGATGATGATTATATGTGGTTTGGGTCGTAATGAAATGTTTGTCTGTTGATATTTTTTTCCACAATGAGAAAAAAAAGAGTTATAGTATATGTATATAAAAATATATGTAAAAAAAGAGTATTATTTATGATTTGCAAGTGGTACCCATAAACTGTGACTATGAGATTTTGAGTTCTCTGATGTGAGTGGTTGTTAATATTTGAGCATTGCCTTATTGAACAACATTGGTCCTGTTTATGTACTTTTGAAATAAAATGATGTTTAAAAATTTATACTGTTATTGAAAGCTATGTTGTTGAAAGGAACTAAACACAGCAGATGTTCACTGAAACAATAGATTTAATATGAATCATTACTTTCCATATATTGCTCTGTTGTTTTTGGCAGATTTGACTGATTAATACAGTGTCTGCTTTTGGTCTGGGGAAATGTTTGGCTGCGCATAAGCAGAGATGTGGCAACCGTGTGTGTGTGTGTGTGTGTGTGTGTGTGTGTGTGTGTGTGTGTGTGTGTGTGTGTGTGTGTGTGTGTGTGTGTGTGTGTGTGTGCACATTTGTATGTTCATCTGGTGTTTCACTGTTTTGTCATTCATGTACCCCTCTGGCCCAGAGGCTTATCCTCCCGTTCAAAGAGACAATAAAGACCATGACACTGGAATGGAAAACCAACCGCGACAAGCATCTGTATTTGCTTAGGAATAGACACAAAAAGCATTTTCTGACACGTACGTGTACGCAGACATGCAAAAAATACAATGTTAGAGCAAGTCATTGTGCATAGCCATTTACAAATAGATATATGTTACACTAGAGTTTAAATGAAAAACAAAGAAGTTTTCAGTGGTGGCCAGAGGAAGCTCTGCTGTGGCCTCCATGTCAACACCAAGGTCCCTGTGGTCAACAATGTGACATGCTTCATCTCCCTCTCTTTCCCCACCTCTCAACTAGCCAGTTCTGTGAAACCCCAGCTCCAGTGGCGAGGTAATTCTCAGCGTGGTCTAATCTATTCTATTCTATTTAATTGAAATAGTCCCTTCAGCAGAACTTTGTGACTTTAATCATTCCCAGTTCTCTTCCACTCTATGTGGTCCAAAGACTCCCTGACTTGCTTGTGGGTCATTTATCACTGCATAATGGGATTGGAGCTGTTTTGGGTCAACACGCATCCAACCCAGTCTGTGATTCCTTCCTGTTTGCCAGATGAGCTATGGGAAAGTGCATCCAGTGTGTGTACAAAAGGCAGACTTGGGAAAGTAATCTTCTTTCTGGGGTGTTGCCACAATGGCAGCCCTGTTGGCCCCATTCATTGTTCCCATGAGTGATAAATGTTCATCTGTGATCTCTGTAAGCCATTTTACCCTCACACTGATGGATACATAAGCCATTCAGATGCTAAAAATGCATACACTCTATTTTCTAAGTTTCCCACTGCACGCAGTTTATGTGCACACAGGTGACAATGACAAAAACACTTTAATAAAGTAGGAAGGAACAGGGGAGGAAAAACAACCAAAAGACAGAGATGACAAACTCAAAGAAAGAGCAAGTGACAAACACTGAGGGTATTTTCTAAAAGAAAAAAACAAAAAACATCCACATTCCTTCCCAGTGATCCAATCTGCACTGCTGTTTGAGGTGGGAAGGGACCCCTGAGAGAGGCGTCACTGCTCACTTGGACACAATGCCCTAAAGGGGCCCTGAAGTTCCAAACCAACATATCCATCAGTACTCATGCTACTCTAACTCTGTTCACCATTATGTGGAGTACAAGACAAATCTCCTTTGCTAATATGCCGGAAGACAGGCAATGGCTGAATCACACATGTATTCACACATTCAAGTATTTCTGAATCCACTCACAGTGTTAAAGATGCATTAACACACACATGATGAACATAATATGCATACACACATGGGCGGTCACGCAGAGGGCAAAGCCTTCGGTGTTACCTCCAATGGCGTGGATACCAGTGGTGGTTTGCTTTGAGGACCACAGATATGTTTAAATGGAAATGATTCTGAGCAGCTGAACCACACCAGGACCACACACAGGCCCAGTGACCACAACACAGCAGGGCTGAGACAAGCTGGGAAAACACACACACTATTCTGTCCACATTCCACAGGGTGACTAGCAGCATCAGCACTGCAATTCACTGTCTACATGTATTGTTATATTTGCATATAACAATACAGTTACTTAAGTGAATATCTTAATTTAGAGAAACAGTGACAGAAAAGTACTTGGTATGGATTTGTAAGATGCTATGATTGTGCTTAAAAGGGTTCAATGGCTTATTGCGTGGATTGGGCATTTGTAGCTTGTCATCAGTGGTGTGTTCAGTTTCACAGTCATGTCCTCAGCTCTTCCCTGGAGTTCACCTCCTTCTTCACCCTCCTTTCCCCTTCTTCCTGCTGCCCAAAGCAGTGATAATGAGCAGACCTGTCAACTCCCTGACCCCACACTCACATGTACCCACACACTCACACATCGGAAAAAGCTCGAACCAGACCCCAAAGACAAATTTGTTCCTGTGGGTGTCAGGACACACACTGCTGCCAAGGCTGGAGCAGCCAGCAGAAAACATACGCTCTTAACACACACACACACACGCACACACCTACACACACACCCACACACACACTAAGAAATGAGCTGCATGCCCCAGGCCGTAGCAGGAAGAAAAGCCTTCAGTAGATTCAGCAGACCCCTCTGGTGAGCTTGAGGACCTGACAGCCAGCTGAACCAATACACTCTGTATATTCATATGAGTGTGTGTGTGTGTGTGTGTGTGTGAAAGAAAGAGCAAGAAAATGGGAGAAAGCAAAGTGTGAGAAGCTGAGAAATTATACTCCGCTGTTTCTGGACTTATGGCAACATCATTAGCATGCAGTATATACATGGGGAACAGAGTGCCTGTAATTCACAAGCTTGAAGTTCATACGATTATCTTTCAGACAGACAGCTTTTATTCTCAGTCGACCACCCAGCTGAAAAACAAACCAGCAACACAATCAGGCATCATATGTCAGCATTCCATTCTGTGTTTGTGCGAACCAAGCTGAGTGAGATTTTTCAGCATTAGCATATTCAGCGGAGTCTTTGTAGCTACAGATCCGAGCTCTGCCAACTCATCTAGTCCACGAAAAGCCTCATTGGCTTACACATGGCAAACTGAGCAATGGCCTGGAGGGGCATACTTACTGGCTCCCTAAAACAGGAAGTGGCTAAATGGAGAACCAGAAGCCCCCTGCTTTGCCTCTGCTACTCAAATGTCACCCAGGCTGTCTTTAGTGTGCAGGCCAGCTTAACAGAATGGACAGTCAGGAGTGTGAAAGAGGAGAGAGAGGAGGGTAAGCAAGGAAAGTAGGAAAGAGCTAGATTGGAGGTCAGGGAGGCAATGGAGGGAAAATGTGGTCTGATTGCAACGGAGTAGGTGGGCCTGATCTGGTCATAGCCCAGAAGACAAGTAACACCATTGGCTCCAGTCTTGGCTTGTCCCCAGGTTTCTGCACCTGTATTGGGATTGGGAACCACTGTGCATATTGTGAGCACTTTAGCATTTCCTCGGATCACAGTTCATTCAGTATCGAGCATGTTTGTCTTGGATGAGAGGACTGATCAATGGGTTAAGGGGGCTATTGGGGGCTTGGTCTACCCCCACCCTGGCGTGTTATAAATGATGC
>JAMQGT020011459.1:0-40995 GCA_024447675.2 Pterophyllum scalare | reverse complement strand
CACAATATTAAGATGAGATGGTTGCTCCCTTCAATCAAGGCTCTCCAAACTTGACAAAACCAGAGTGTCGCTGAAATTCTGCAAGCAACTGATTGATGCCCTACAAGAAGGATTGAAGAAACGATTTGGGGAAATGATGTCTGACCCAGAGCTGGTTGATGCAGCCATTCTACATCTAAAATTCAAGAAATCCTGGACTGCTGATGAGGAGGTCCTCAAATCAGGTAAGAAAACATCTATCATTAAATATTTCTTAGTCATGTTTCTATTTTGACTTTTTTATTTAATTATTTTTTTTATTTTCAGTTAAATCAATCAAAAATCTTATTTAGATACAGAAGACTTGAGAAATCTAGCTGTTTTTTTCCTTAAAAGTCAATTTGACAAACAACTTAGAGCAAGGTTATTAAGAGTTTTATAAACTAACAGGCAGACAATGAAATGATATTTGAAAAATGGTATACATGTATAGCCTGATGACAGACTGTTTGATTTAGGTCTCAGTTACATCAAGGATCATCTTCCTGAACACGGCAAGCTTCCTCTGTGGAAAAACTGACTCCTCAAGTGCTTCTGATGATGAGGACTTTTTCTCCAGCTTGAATCACGTACACACCCAGGAAACAGCCAAACAACTTGATGCATACCTGGCATGTACAGCTGAAGGTATGACCATTTTAACATCTTACCCAGCTGTATCCAGCCTGTCACTCAAGTTAAACACTGCCCTACCAGCCTTTGCTGCCTGTGAAAAGCTTTTCAGTGTAGCTGGATTGATCTTCAGTCCAAGAAGGGGAAGAACAGACTCGCACAACTTTGAAAACCAGCTTCTACTGAAGTTGAATAAGGACTTCTTCAAATTTGAATAGCTTGACCAGGCTGATATCTATAGAAATGAACTACATTCATCTTCTAAAAACTGAGTGGATGTTGTTTTAGTGAGAAATAAAATATTGGTGTCCTTTAATTGGATTTATTTTATTGAGTTTGTCTTGCTGAATAAGTTGTTGATTCAGGTATTAATATGGATTAATCTGTGCAGAGCTTTCACTGTTTTGTAAGCTTCTATATTAATTATGATCGTTCTTAGTTACCAGTGTTACTGTTTGTGGTGAGAAAAAAAATCTCTCCTGTTTTTTTTTTTTGGTTGTTTGTTTGTTTTTTTGGGGGGGGGATGTAAATGAAAAAAATGACTAAAATAGTTGTCCTATTTTTTTTATTGCATTTTTATGCTGAAGCTTTTACAGGTGGTGTAGACGTTTTGTTGCACAGTGGTTCTACATGTTAATACATCATCAGGCGGTTTCAGCAAGTTACAAAGTTCTGTAAAAGTACTCAAAACAATACAGCAATGTACTGATATTAGAAAATATAATTTGTACTTTTGAATACTTGAGTATTTTTAAATGCATGTAGTTTTGAATACTTAAGTATTTTCAAAAGTAACTACTTCAGTACTTTAACTTGAGTAAACTTTTGACTGAGCAACTTTTACTTGTAGTTGAATAAGATTTGACCATGAGAATCAATACTTTTACTTAAGTACTAGAGTTGAGTACTTTGTCCACCACTGGTTAACTCTGGACTGTGTGTCTGTGAGATTTTTCTGTGTAGGTCATAATGTAAAACATAGAAGAGTAAAAGGAAAGCTAGATGGAAAAGAAGAAAAAAATAGGGAGTGCTGTGTTAGTTTGGGAAAATAGGGCATTTTTCCAACATCAAATGATTTATTAAGATGAGCTGAAATAGTTCTGCATGAGAAAAAATGGACTGAAAGCATCTGCCACTGCACTGGAGAAAGGATAGGTGTAGTTAGAGAGCCTGACCATGTTGTTCTTCCCAGTGGTTGGAAACAGCTCTTAATCAGGGACAAGGGGATGTGATTTTGCTTACCTGAAATATGAACATGCATCAATGTGGTTTTCGGTTAGCACACTTTTGTCTTCTGAGAGAACTCATGCTGTCACAGAAACTTAAAATGCCTCAGTTCAATTCAACTCAATTCTGTTTTTCTTTTTCTCTCCGCTTATACTTTGTCTATTTGTCTGAGCCCACTTGATCAGTTGAGAGCTGAGCATATCACCCGCACCCTGTCTGATATTTGAAAACAGCTCACAGTTTACTCAGAAAAGTACTTAGGTGTAAATAGTCGCTACTGGGCCCCCTGAGGGTAGAAAACATATGGCAGCACACAGCAATTTACGGTTTAGATAATTCAATATTCTTCTCTGGGATTTTTTTCCCCCTACATTCCATCGACACTTTCCTCTGCCTTCATGATTCATAATTCTGTTTTGCTTTTTGTTTTCGTCTTCTCTTCCGACCACCTCCAAACTGTGAAACTATGGAGATTACAAACAAGTAGCCAGAAAAATGCCATTATGTGGCCTTGTGAAACAAAGCAATAATGTGCTGCTAACTGTTAAGGGAAGCGAAAAAGAAGAGAAAAATGCAACAGCCACTGTTTGCAAAAGGTAAAAAGATTTTAAGTTATTTTTAAAAGCAAAATCCTGAAGTGCCAGCTGCTGATTTCCCCTTTTGCATGCAACGAAAGCCTTCGCAAAAGCAAATGATCAATAGCATATGTGCTAGAAGCAGATTGCAAATGGAAACCAAGCAGTTTATAGTACAGAAAACCTTGCCCCTGGTCTACAGATTCAGCATATTCTTAATTACAAATAAACAGAGATTACCACAGTAAGAAATATGTATGAAAACTATATCTCTTTACATAAATACACACTTACTAACACTACTAACAAGTAGCTACCTATCGCAACAACATGCCTGACATACCACCTACTTCTGGTTACTTGAGTTTCCAAAAGCACAGTGGGAGGCAGAGCTGTCAGCCCCTCCACACTGGTGGGAGAAGTTCCAAATTTGGGTTTAGCTGGTAGTCACCTAAGGTGTAAAACTTGACTTTTCAATAAGGGTTACAGTGAAGGTTGGTTGTTTTTTCTTCTCTGTCCTCTCCCTCCCTGTTCTTTCTGCCAGTATCTGTGCCTCTGCAGCAACACAATCCTTACCTGTGGTTACTCCCTCTACCAGCCTGAAGGGTTTTTTGTTATTTAGTGTGTTGTTTGTCTATGGTCTTCATCTCTTAACTTTCCTCTCACACTGAGTCAAGGCAGACGGTTGCCCTCCCTAAGCCTCATCCTGCTGGAGATTTTCTTCCTCTACAAAGGGAGTTTCTTTTCCCCACTGTCACCAAATTCACACTCATAGGGAATTAATGGGTTTTTTGCTATAATATTTCAAAAATAGGGTGGAAAAAAGCATGGCAAGAAAGTCAGGTGGAAGCAGAAGCAAGAGATGACACTTGTATCATAATGTAACAGGAGAGACAGACTGCAGAAAGACAGAATATCAGGCAAAAAGTGGACTGCACCACACTAACTGTCACTATGTAATATTACAGCAAGGAGCAGCAGTAGAGAGCCTTAATGGAATAACACACACATCCACCCTGGCCTTTTTTTTAAACAGAGGGAGGGGTACATGACCACCAGCCAGATAATGATGACCCATAATGCATTTTGTGACGCTGGCTGTGGGCTCTCTAAACAATAAGACCACATATACAACATGGTCTGTACAGACAAAATGGATGGCCAAAAACTAAAGGCAGCAGCATTAAGAGGAAAGAGATGCATAAAGATTGGGGTGGGGTGGGGGGGTCAGTGTCAGAAAATGAGACAGGGAATGAGATAATGCACACTGGTAAGAGAGGCCTCTTTGGGAACCGGCACCTCATCTTGGTGGAGGGGTTTGTGTCTACTAGTGATCCCAGGGGCTATGTTGTTCAGGGTCTCCCAAGGCAACTTGGTCCTGGGTGAGGGACAAGACAAAGAGCAATTCCAACAACCCTTATGAGATGTAGATCAAGGGATCAGTTTACCCTGGCTGGGATAGGGTTACAAGGCTCCTGGTGCCAGGCCTGGGGAGGGTGCTCGACAGAGAGCACCTGGTACCTGTGTTATACCCTGTAGGGGCCAGCCGGGCGCAGCCCGAAGAGGAGACATGGGCACAGCCTCCTGTAGACCCACCACGTGCAGGAGGTGCCATAGGGGTCTGTTACAGTGTGTGTCAGGTGGAGTAGAGCTGCTTGAAAGGAACCAGTTGAGGTGGTTCGGGTATCTGACTAGGATGCCTCCTGGGTGACTCTTGGGTGAGGCGTTCCTGGCATGTCCTATTGGGAGGAGGCCCCAGGGCAGACTCAGGACACACTGGAGAGATTATATCTCTCGACTTGCCTGGGATTTCCCTGGACAAGCTGGAGGAGCTGGGTGGGGAGTGGGTTTCTCTGCTTAGGCTGCTGCCAGCACGCCCCACTCCGAATAAGTGTAAGAGGATGGATGGATGGATGGATGGATGGATGGATGGAAAGAGAAAGAAAGAGTGAACTGCCATCTTACCATATCAATGAGGCTCTCCTGGATCCGGTTCAGTGTGGTTCTCAGTCTGCTGCTGATAAGGCCAAGACCTGATGACTCATACTGTAGAATACATACACACACAGTGAGTGTTTGAAATGTGAACAAAAATCTTATAAACTCTATAAGAACACACACTTCAGCAGAGTGCAAAATCACACTCACACTAGAAATTTTGCTCTCATCTCAAGAGTATCTTCACTTTCTGCTTCTAGCCAACTCTAATCTTAAAGAGGGAGGAGTAGCTGGGAAAACCCAACATCAAAATCAGACAATCACACTGACAACAGTAGGTGACAGATGAGAGTTCACAAAAAAAAAATGCAGCAGAGAGGGTGAAAGCACAGAAATCTGAACATCTAAATGCTTCTGAAATCACTCTGAGATGTGCTCGATCTCACTTGTGAAAGCAAATCGCGCACATCTTAAGCTCTTCAAAACAACCACACCACACCACACCACACGTTGTCTAGTCCTTTGGATTCTCAAAGCAGCACAACCCTGAGGTAGTCGTAACACTTCAGGTTGTACTCTTACCAAGCAGGCCGGGCCCACAACCCTGGCAGTGCCCACCTCTCTGCCACCATGAGCTTGCAAAGATGGGCTTGGAACAGGCTTATGGATGACGAACGGATAGCAAGAAAGGAAAAACAAGAAGCAAAACCTCAAAATTAAAAAGTAGCACAGTGGAAGAAGAAGAACACAGCTGGAAAAAAAGAGAGAAATGCACAAACAAAATAAACATAATTAGATTAATAGAAGTAATGAGTGGAATTACTTGTTTGCATTGTTCTGTCCACAAATGTAAAAAGTTTTTTATTTAAGACTAATACGATACTTTTGTAACTAATAAACAAATGCTGTTCAGCCATGCAAGGTGAGGAAAAAATAATACACATGGCAGCGCTATAAAGTGGGACTCATTAGTTTGTATTGTGTAGCAGTTTTCTGCAAGTGTTGCAACTGGGGAGGTAGTGAGGTGGCACTGAAAACCTGATACACCTCTCCAGCTCAACCTGCTTTAAACCTTTCTGAGCTTAGCAATAGCTCAAAATTAAGTGTTACAGCTGTTTGTCTGTACTGTTTTTTAACTAAAAATACAAAGGACCAAATGTTCACAGACCACCTTGACAGTCAATGGCACACTTTAAAAACTCTCAAGCTGAGTTTGTTTTTAGAAACTTTTAAAACCTACTGAAGGGGAATCAGGAGGAATACTATATATCTAGCAGTTGGAAAACTCAATGGTGATGTCAGCGTTAATGTCAAGGGTTTGAAAGCAGAGGCTGTTTCGAAGTGACCATTTATTAGGCAGGTAGAAGTAGGAGTGACAGTTTTTTGGACCCTGACCAACTATCAACTATTCCTGCTTTAGTTTTCAAAACAGACAGGTGCAGGCAGAGGCTGTTTGCTTTTATTGTAGGCCACAGATGACCATCTGTATTATTGCACACGTACATAGAAGATAAATAAGATCCCGTGTGAGGAGCAGCTAGGAGTTGAGAGTGAAAAATAAACTCTTTCCCAATCAGTTCTCTATCTTTGTCTAACCCCCTTTTTCATTTCAGTCGGCAGCCTTTCATCCCCCGCATCTCTGCCATCGTTTTTCAAAAATGAAAATATTCTACTGTCTCTATCAGCCCTCCATCATTCAATTCACAACTCTTTCTGTCATTTTCTTATTATGGCCCTCTACCGTGTCTTCCCAGAGAAGAAACTTTTTTCCCCTTAAGTTTTTTCCCCTTGAGGTTCAGCTTTCTGCAATTTTCAAACATTAATAATTTTCTCAAAATGTGTTTGCAAATCTGCCTCTCACAGCCCCTGGAGCTGAAAACCTGGTTATTATTGACAGTGGAGAATCTGTGAGCAGACCGTAGAATGCATCTTTAGCATGTGTGACACTGTCAATGGTGTAGTTTGCCTTAACAGGGCAAATACACACAGACAAATACACACAGATAATGGGTGTATTTACCCTTTCGAATATTAATGCCACCCATTACTCTTCAAGTGGGGGAATCAAGCAGCCCCATCTTGATTCTAGCCATGTAAGAAGAGCAGAGCCTATAGGTCAAAACACCAGCGTATGTGACTAGCAATTTCCAGGAGCTTTTTAAAGATTCATGGGGACATTAGCATTAAGCTCTCTGTGGCTCTTCAAGTGAGACCATTAGTGAAAATGCTTGGGTTCATGAAGTGACACTTTTGAGGGCTAGAGATACAGTGGATAAATAGTGACAGTAAAAGTTACAGATAGATGTAAACAGAGAGGAAACGACATGGGAAGACACTGAGAGTAACAAGCAGGAGGGATAGAGGATAAGGGAAGCTATGTGATGGGAGCAGGAAAAAAATTAGATTCAGGATTTGGGAAAGTAGACTGTAGAAGAAGAAAGAGAGAAAGAGTTGGCATGAGCACCAATAAATAAATAAATCAATATATTTTTTAAAAGTTTAAGACAAGGTAGGCAGCAGTATGGAGGGATTGGGTCAGAACATATTCTACATCGGTGACATTGACCCAGTGACAACTCATCAACTCTCAACCTTTCTTCATTTCTCCTTGACACATATGCATGCCAATAATCTGAGTTGGAGAGGCCCCTGTGGAGCTTTCATCCTCTTTACAGTATCTCTTCCTCCTCGATGGGACAGAAGTCATTTTGTTGCCATCATTATCACATCCCTGAGGGTGATACTGACACAAATGCTGTTTTCTTCCTTCTTTGTGAGGCACACTATAAATGACATAATAGCCTTTAGATTGAGTGCAAGGACTGGGCTCGCAGACTGCACCCTATCGTTCAGGTTGAAGTTTTACTGTGAAACAGACAGTAATGAGAAAAGATGGAAGCAGTGGTTATTTCACATCTCACTGTATATCATCTAATAAACACCAAAAAAAAATCCATCTGTAGAAATAATAAATGCAGGCAATCTCCATAAAGCACCTTACTACTGATGCAGCAGAAGTAATATTAAGCAATTTGTGTCAAGAAGTTATATTCTCGAGCTTTGGAAATGAGTATGAAGGTAATTTCACAACAACAGAACATCTACACTGCAACCGGAAACACAGCCAGCATTACAATGAGCAAAAGCAAAAACTCTCAATTACTTGTGGGGTTTAGTTTCCTGACAAGCTTTTAGCCTTTTTTTTTCCAGTTGAACATTTAAGATCTGCACATCCTGGCACAGCACCTTGTTCTAGCTCTTCCAGGGGGACACCAAGCCAGCCCAGAGATGTAACCTCTCCAGCATGTCCTGGGTTTGCTCAGGGGCCTCCTACCCGTCTAACGCAACTGGCACACTTTAAATGGCTCCTTTCAATGTGGAGAAGTAGCGGTTCTACTCTGAGCTACCAAGCATCTCACCCTATCTCTAAGGGATGGCTCTACTAACCTTTGGAGGAAGCTTATTTCTGCTGCTTGTATTAGCTGTCTCATTTTTTCAGAGCTCGTGGCCATAGGTGAGGGTAGGAACATAGACCAGCCAATAAACCAAACAGCTGCAGTTTCAAACTCAGCTCTCTTTTCACCACAGCAGACTAGTGCAGTGTTTATAGCACTACAGGCACCGCACCAGTCTGTCTGTCAATCTCCCACTCCGCTCTCTCCACCACTTGTGAATGAACACTTCCACTTGGGACAACACCTGACGTTGGCAAATTTTTCTTCCAGCTGAGGATCACGGTCTCAGCCTTGAAGGTGCTTGCTCTCTTTCCCACAGGATTACACTTGACTGCAAACTGCCCCAGTGCAAGCTGGAGGTTCCTGCCTGATTAAGCCAAGAACCACATCATCTGCAAAAAGCAGAGAAGTGACACCGAGGCCTCCAAAGCAGAAACCGTCTGCCACTTGGCTTTTACTATAAAAACCCAACTTAACAGCATTAAAAGAATATTTACAGCCTGGAACAAAAAAAGAGGTTTTGTTACTCATGGACGTTCCCCCCTGCCTCACACCAACTATATGATGGATGAGTTTTGTAATAACTTACCAGTTTGTATTTAATTAAGGTTTAAAAGTAGGACGTGGCTGCTTTGACTGAGCAATGTGATGACACAGGCAATCACAAGGCCTTTTGGACTTGTTTGCGGTGTTTTATCTGATAGAATAATTTGGCTTCCTGTTTGGTCCAGCATGTTTAAGGAGTCTGCCCTTTAGTTTCAGTGAGTAAAATTCGAGTATTTCATTTATCTGATACTCAGCACTAATTAGCACGCGTGCTGTGCTTTAACATTGTGTTTGTACTTTGTTGAGGTTGAAAATGTTTATTTAGAGTTGTTTTCTAAGGATCAAATAGAGGCTTATAACTTTTTAAACCAGTGGGAATTTTCTTGTACCAATATTTTCTGTAGCCAATAAATATAAAAATGCCACGATGAGCAAATCAAAAATGGGGTCAATTATAAGACTTTGCTTCAAGGGTTTTTTTTTTTTAATTTTATTTTAAGTGTAGCAAGTGTATGAGCTATATATTGTATTCCACTCATTAGTGTTAAGTATAAACACTCAGTGATAAACAAAACACCACAATGATGAAGAAATACTGTACCATGTCGTTGCGTCCAAAGAAAGTGTACACAGCGTAAAGGTAGTAGTCGAAGAGCTGTGACACACAGTGGATGACGTCAAAGGCAATTGGCTTCAAAATGTTCATCATCTGCATGTACTTTCCTTTAGGGAAAGGAAACAAAGACATAACAGTTAGAACCAAGTACAATGGAAGCTTTGTGTCAAGTGTTGAGTGTGATACAGTGGGCATCCATGCTATTCTTTAGCACTGTAAAACCTAACAGCATTTTACAAAGAACGAAACCATCCTGTTCTTGAGTACATGAAGGAGATTAAAATAGTTAAACTACTATAAGTTAGTCATGGTTGAACCACATCCTTTTAGGGACTAACTTAAGTGGGAGTATATTGCATTTGCATACAAATCACAAGGATTTAATTTGGCAGAAAAGTAATAAAGGCAATAACTACAGAGGTACAGGGGTGTAACAAGGTTACCATTGACTCAGAACTGATGTATGAAGGAAGAAAAAGAGAAGAAATAAACTCAATCTAGCTGGCTTTGCCACCGAGACAGCACTATTTCTCCCACACTTTCATTTTTCGTGCCCCTTCTCTTAAATTCTGCACCAAGAACTCAGGGCGCAATCTAACTCCATCAAAGTCCAGCAGAGACTGAATTAGAAGTGATCACATGGAATCAAACTCTGCCTTTTTTTCTTGCTGCAGGTTTTTCCACGTGGCTCTAAATCAATATTATGTACCGTGTGAAAAAGTACAGTTTGTTTTTTACTGCATGTGCA
The DNA here is from genome assembly GCA_024447675.2 of Pterophyllum scalare. NCBI lineage: Eukaryota > Metazoa > Chordata > Actinopteri > Cichliformes > Cichlidae > Pterophyllum > Pterophyllum scalare. Next base: position 31,239 of record JAMQGT020011459.1, on the reverse strand, counting down.
GTAAAGTTTTGAACAGGGAAGAGAAACATTTTCACTGAAAATGAGAATTTGTTCTCAGCTGTTAACCTGTAAAAGTCTGAATTCACATAACCACATTTTTCAGCTTCAGACCCCAACACAGGAAAGATAACAATCTCCTCTAACTGCACAATGCAATGTGAGGGTGCATCACCAGACTCTTTGCCAGTGAGGGGTCTTTATATATGTAAGCACTTCTTTGGAAACAGAAGGTCAGACCTCAGGGTGAAGGTTAACCATTATCAGTGTAGCTCAGTCACGCAGACTTGGAGCATGCCAATTGCAATGATTTGCTAGCTTAAATGATGAATAAATGGAACTCTCAGAAGGCCAGAGAGGACACTGTGTCTGGACTCCTCATAAGCAGAGGTTAGTCCTCAATATGTGTGTGTGTGTTTTTGCAGGACCCACCAACAAGCCGGATGACGTTGAGGGTGGTGTTGGTGAGAATTGGTGCGTTGGTCTTATTGATGTTGTAGTCTGACTTCTTCTTGCTTCTCATTGTCTCTCGGGGCACACTGACGCATGCAGGAGGTGGGGAGAGAGAAAGCAGGTCAGAATCATGAGAAAAGAGACTTGCTAATATGTGTCAGCATCATTAATCCCGTGAAATGATAGGGCCAGGTTCAAAGCCTCCAGTGTGGGTCACAGTTCTTGTAATTGATCAATCAGTACCCATTTCACAACACAGGAAATGGGACCCCAGTGGTGAAGTCTCTGAACTGGTGATCCTGGAGCTCCAGACCCTGACACGAAGCTCTCTAAGCCATATCAGAAATCATTACATGGTCTGTCTCATTTCTGGATGACTATATGACCCATTAAATAATTAAGTAGTAGTAATTCCTGCTTATAAGAACAGGAAATAATAATTTTCCCCTGTTAAATCCAGAACTGAATTTAAAATCCTTCTTCTCTCATAAAAGATCTTGAATAATCAGGCCCAGTCTTATCTTAAGACCTCATAGTACCATATCACCCCAACAGAGCACCTTACTCTCAGACTGCCGGCTTGCTTGTGGTTCCTATGTTATTTAAAAGTAGAATGGGAGGCAGAGTCTTCAATTTTCAGGCCCCTCTTCTATGGAACCAGCTCCCAGTTTGGATTTGGGAGGCAGCCACCCTCTCTATTTTTAAGATTAGGCTTAAAACCTTCACTCACTTCACCACTCTGCATTTAATCATTGGTTATTTTTAATCTCTGGCTCTCTTCCAAAGCATGTCTTTTGTCCTGTCTCTCTCCCTCATCCCCAACCAGTCACGGCAGATGCCTGCTCCTCACTGAGCCTGGTTCTGCCGGAGGTTTCTTCCTGTTAAAGATGTTTTTCTTTCCCACTGTCTGCCAAATGCTTGCTCATAGTGGGTCAGTTTGACTGTTGGGGTTTTCTCTGTATTATTGTAGGGTCTTTACCTTACAATATAAAGCATCTTGGGGTGACTGCTGGTTGTGATTTGGCGCCATATAAATAAAACTGAACTGAATAGTGACTGTGAACTAATGTCAAGTTAATACACAAGGACATGTGGTGATAGCTTAAGCACAAATATCTGGCATGTCATATTCAGGAAGTAATGAAACTCTGAGTACAAACATGGCCATAATATTTCATCATACACGATAGGAAAGAATCATGACAATAATGCCTCTGTAATGAGCTCCTTATGAATAAGTAATAATATTTTAAGTTTTGATTCCTCTGCAAATCCTGTGAAAATTTTAGATCAACTCTCAGATTTGCCTAAAAACAAACTCGTTCTAAGTTCTTGGCGGTTCGAGCAGGCTTATCGACAAAGACAGTCCCAACAGAACAGTGACATTAAATTTATAACCCTATCAAGCCGCAGCAAAATGCTGCAGCTAGAAATGAGGTCAACTCAATTAAATTGAGAGGAACACCTAAACTGTTAAAGCTACTAAAACACTTAGTGTTTGCATAAATGATAGGTTCTTTAGAAATCAAGCATCCCTGATAATTAAAGAGGCAAAACACAAAACTTTTTCCAACTGCAATTAAATTCTCATTCAAATGAAAATTAATGCTTCAACACACTGAGCAGAGAAGTGCATAATTGTCTTCACCATTATTAAATAGTGACTAATTTTAAAATATGCACCAACTGCATTAGGAGAGGTAGAAAAGAAAGATCATTTTTTATGGATATACAACAAGCTTACTGCTGACTTGACAGGGTTAGGCAGAGGTTAGCTTAAATTGCTGCTGCTGGAGGAATGAAGACTGGCGTAATGCATGACTTCACATCCTTTTAGAACTGCCTTCAAAACGAAAATTCAAGTACAGATAGTTTTAGCTGGTATAGGTAATTAACATAATTGCTTTATTTTCTTTAATATTTCACAGCTAGAAGTGAAAATTCTTTTTATTTGTCAAGAGAAGGGACCCACGTACCAACTGTCCAAAGCTGTCTTCAACATGTGTGATGAGATAAATAAATAAACCATAATTCTTTTTCCTCACGTTTCAAGCAAATAAAAAACAAAACAAACAAAATTAAAAAAGCAACAAATTAAAACAGCTGGAGTTGAAGTTAAACCAAACAACTCTTTCTGATAGGATTACCAAAAAAAAGAAACATAAATCCAGTTATCAAATAAGTCGAACACTGATATAGACAGAAGACCCATGAACTGTCTGGAGATTTATGACATGCTGTCAGAGCCGGACTTAGAACTGACCTCTTTAGAGGAGCATCACCCGTCTGCTCGTCAACATAGTCCTGCTTGAGCTCCTCGGGGACATCGCTGTCGCTGTCGTAATCCTGATACACACTTTTTTCCAGCTCGTCTGACTCGTACTTGAGAAATGGTGAAGGGAAAGATCAGATTGAAGCCAGAGGAAAAAGTGTCAGATAGAGCACAGATAAAATGGGCAAAACAGAAGAGAACACAAGTGTGAAGACAGCTGTGAAAAAGTCTGACTCAATGGGGAAATGGTGTCAATGTTGTTCACAAAACACAGCAACAAAGAGTCCACAGAGATTTTTAAAAGAACACGAAATATTAACGCACTCTTCAAAATAAAAATGGTGTAGACGAAACTGCGTTAAAGGTCTGTGATTAAATTACCCACAAGGCAACAAATAAACAGTTGAAATAACTTGCATATTGGTGAAAGAGCACAAAATTGAGTGACCTCTGACAAGAGAGTTTATATCAAACCTTCCTGAATTAAAGCAATATTTTCAACATGAACACAAATATCACATATAAATGATTTCAAGCTTAGGAGCAGCCAAAAACCTAAGGCTTATCCAAATATGTTACACAGTGCAGTATTACTTTTGATGTGGAAAACTGAAAGGAAAATTTGTCATCACAATGAAAAGGCAAGATGTCGGGGCACCTGCGAAATCTGAAAAAGAAATATTGCTTCCCTCAACAATCATAAAGAAACAAGAAAGTGATATTACTACTCATACGAGGAGCAGATGAGTAACATCCACAAAGCATTAGTAACAGTAATAGTAGTTATTTCCACAAGGGAATATTACTTAACGATAGGACATTTAAATCAAGGAAAAATGCTTTAAATTTCTATTTAACACAAAACACAGTTGAGAAAATGTGTTAAAAAATTACGAGGATTCCAATATTGGAGGACTGGTCATCAAAAACTAAAGAATAGAATTTAGCTGTATCAATTTGCAACTCTTTTCTTGTCTTAATCATTAGCCAAGTGCTAGACCAGCAGTTCATTTTCGATTTAACAGCTTACTTGTTACTTGTTGGACAGTGTGTCAAAGGCCTATAATAATTATGGCACGTTTTGCATGATTGGTCTTAAACCCTTAATAAACAGTTGTTATGACCCTGGTGAGGAGAGCTTAAGGGATGCCAATTATTTCTCAAATCAGTTCACCTCTTTATGAACTTGTCTGAAGTGTGACTCTATAGGCAGGCTTGTTAATTAGCTTACTTATGTAAGTGGGTGTATCTAGCTGGTGAAAATGCACCAATCTATTGAAATAAAGATGTAAAAAGACAAGTGATGTGTTTATAACTATGGCCTATAATCAAAATTAACTCTGTGCCCTTTCCAACTTACAAACTTGTGACTTAAAGTACTGTAACATTACGACACATGTCAACACAGACAACTTATTTAAACTTTTTTTTACAAGATGGAGGGTAAAAAAAACCAAAAACAAATCAGTGTGCTTCCTTCTTAACACCTACCCCATTAGATGCCAGCACATCCTCCGTCTCCTCTTCTTTGTGCTCAATGTGCATCTCAAAGGGGTTTCCCTCTCGCAGGTACTGCTGGAACAGAGACAGCTCCTCCTGGGCCGGGCTGGTCGAAGATGCGGCCTGCCTGCTTGGGGACACTGATGGCGAGCGACACTGACCCATAAACTTAAACTCCTGGATTAGAGTGGATGGGACACAGAGACACACAAGATGTTAGCACAACTTCACTGGTGATTTTTTCTTTTTTTTAAATGGTGCAGTGTTTAAGAAAAATAATAAAAATAAAAGCAAATGCACATGCTAAAGCTAATCTAAAGAATTACTTGCATTTTCTGTTGGAGAACAGATCCAAAAACTCAATTAAGAAGTGACTTCTACACACTACCTCTGTTTTAAGGGGCTGCATCGCAACAAAAGCAAAAGCCTGTATAATAAATTTATGTAAGCATGTAAAATTCTCATGCAAGTAGATTTATTAGGAAGGTTTTTAGGCATGCTTATTTATTGTTTAGTGTGCCCAAGCGAAACAGAGATGAAGGAAAAAGATAAAGATGAAAAAACACTCCTTCAGTTCACTGCATTTATCTCTTTGACGTTCCTTTCCATTGATCAATTTCGCTCTTAAGTGAAGTGAGCTGTACATTCAGAGTGCAAAATGTTTTCTTCTACTTTTTCTTAGAACATACATATATACACTCACAGGCCACTTTATTAGATACATCTGTTCAACTGTTCATTAAGTGTCTAATCAACCAATCACATGCAAGCAACTCAGTGCATTTAGGCAGATATTTATTCATGCCCCAGCCAACCTGAGTATTGTTGGTGACCATGTCCATCTCTTTATGACCATCCTCGGCTGACTGCTTCCAGCAGGTTAATGTGCCATGTCACGAAACTCAAATCATCTCAAACTGGTTTCTTGAATATGACAGTGTACTCAAATAGCCTCCAGATTTCAATCCAATAGGAAGTAGTGAAAAATAGAACTGTCTAACATACATCCCCATAAGGGAAAGCAGCCATTTGATCTTCATCTGTGTTTTATAATGAGCAGTGAACTTTACACACTTGCAAGCGCACAAACATCACTGTGCAGAATCCCCACCCCCCACCCCCGTTTCATATCCTTATGCAAATTTCACAGCATTGGAGTGTGCAGTGAGTGACAGTGTAGAATAAATGAACGCGCCCCTTCCTTCACCTTTTCGCCTTAGTGCTGTGTTTCTTACTCACGTGAAGCTGGGCTATGTTAAAGTTAGACTTGACTGGACACAGTTCCCAAGTCTCATTTTCAAGAAACATCCTCAGCTCTTCCAGTCGGGCCCTGAGGGGTTGCAAAAAGAGAAAAGCGAATGAGTACAGTGCAGAGAAAAGGTCAGGAAGAAGAAAAAGTGAGAAAGACAGAAAGCATTAACATCTGTCCATTAATCGCCTAATTCAACTTCATGTATTCAAGCAGCTCCCAAACACAATGACAAAAACAAAGTGTGTAAAGGTCACTAACACAACGTGAGAAGGAAGAACTGTGTGTGCTGTTTCCAACATGATTCAATCCTAACTGTGATCACAGCTCACTACAGCCACCCCTGGTGCTCACCCGCTAGGTCAATATCAGATCTTTCAATGTGAAATGTCAGTGCGGTGTTGACTTCGAACGCTACAGCACTGTTTCTTTTCTTAAAGGTGTTTGAAGGATGGAAAGTGAAAACGCATAAAACTCAGGAACGAGAGAAAAAGACAGTGCAGAATATTCACTGTAACACTGTACACGTATCCTGTCGCATTAAGAAAGCAATACAGCTTTATTTCTCAAATTCAATGCACTGTGAATCAGAGGACATTAAAACCTTGAAACCAGTTCAATCACTCATCCCAAACAAAAAAGAAACCAAGCAGAAATTACCAATGATGGAACTTTAATATATTTATAATGTCTGAACTCTGGCAATGTCATTCTGTACTTTGCATCCAGAGGCCGACAGCACGCCCCCGCTGATGACTGGGTGTGTTACAGCAGGAAGCGGACAGACAAATATAGGCATGGTTTGCTGAAGGGTAAACCTAAAGCACAGTGAATGGCACGGTGTTAAGTGACCAAGCCAGAAGCAAAGATGTATATGTGTGTGTGTGTGTGTGTGTGTTTGTGTAGATGAGTCTTCTCCTTCTCTGGGTCTGTAACCTCTTACTCTCCTTTTTGTTACATTTTCACACCTCCCTTTCATCATCTGTAACCCAAAGTTGTACCCAATTTGTGTCACACAGTTGAAGCTCATAAGAACTGTGATATTTAAGCATCTTATCAATGATTCTTGAAAGGTAACCTTAACATTGATCAATGCAAATCACCTCAGATGATGTGGAGCCGTCTGCGTGAAAGAATACATATTTATGAATTTGGCAGGAGGTTATGCAATCAAGATGTAAATGTGCTTCCAGCTCAGTGAGTGTTGCCATGTAATTACACATCTACTCCAAAGAGGGTTACGCTGAGGATAGAGCATGTTAGAGGCAGCCAGTGGTTATCACTGTGCGAAAAGGTTTCTCTCACATAACGATAACCTGCTTTTTAAGAATCAGTTTCATCCATTTCCCATCGTGTTCAGCTTTGATGAACTCGACCAACATCTGCTGTAACTCTGGCATGTTCCAGATAATGATCAAATAGCAGCCACGCGCATTTCTTACCTGTGGTAGTTTTTAAAGTAGTTAACACTCTGGCGTTTGATAGACTCCTGCAGAACCTCAGACTTACTGCCACAAAACTCCTCACCCACCTGCATCAACCTGAAAGGGAAGGTTGGTGGGAAAAATGTATTACAAATCCAAAAGGGGAGAGATAAAGAAGAGAGGAAAAATAGGGACAAAGAGATGGAGTTGATTGGAGATACTGCACAAAGATAAACTGCCATTCTACAGTCCTTATTGGCTCAAGGTGTAATAATCGAAACAACTTTATCAGTAGCTGCAGGGATGAGATGACTCACTGTCAGTAGGTCACTTATTAGATGAAGTCTGTAATGAGAGGACACACCGGCTGCGTAATGAAACACTGAAGCCACCCTTTGTGGTTTAGCTTTGAAATAATTTGATTTAAAGGTATGTGCACACAGTGATGCCACAAATGCAGGTCAGGACTATCACGATTAAGGGATTGGGAGATTTGTTTTTTAAGTTGTTTAAGATTTTAATGCAAAAAGTATACAATTCTCACTCATTACATAGAGGCAGGCGACAAATTTGAGGTAAAACCAACACAAAGAGAGTCGTACTAAGGTGCTGGGATCTCTCACTGCAGGAGTCGAGGCTTCGAGTTTTCCAATATCAAAAACAGCTTTTAGCTTCAAAGCCACAGGAGGATTACTGTGTGTATATGTGTGTGTGTTTCTGAGTGTCTGACTGACAGCTGAGCCAGCAGAGGCACAGACACAATATACACATGCTTGCTCTGGTAACTCTGTAACATGCAAGTCACGAGACAGAGTGAGGTTGAAGAAGAGGAACCGCAGAATTTTCCATTAAAATTTTTTTTTGCCCATTTTTACTTCGCAAATAAATGATCCTACCTAAAGTATGCATGCATATACTCACTGTAACCAGTATTGGGATTGTTGGTAGAAAATAAATAAAAATAAAAAAGAGATATATGAACATTACTCATTGCTTTTCTTTTTTTTAAGAGGAGACGCTGCATTAATAGATAAATTAACAGATTCAACCATAACCACAGAATCTTTTGAAATATTATTTTTCCATGAGCTAATGTGGCTTATCTAAATATTAAACAATTCCAGAAATAGAATTTTGCATAAAGTCAGGTTCAAAATTCTTATTTCATTTTGCTGACACATTGGCCCACACTCACTTGAGCATCGCTCTGGATTGGCTTTTGTCTTTGGCGGTGCTTGGTTAGATTTAGCGTGATGTTAATGCAGCAGTTTTTTGGAGTAGGCACACTTTACTGTCACAGTCTCAACCTGCCATGCAAAAAGATATCTTAAGTATCTCTGTAATATGTGCATCTATGCAATACTGCAAATCAGCAAGTTAATCTTTATTTTTCTTTAGTTTTTTTAAAATTTATTTTTCTTGTTTTCAGTTCAGTTAACTTCGGTGTCTGTTCAGGGTGTTTGTCAGTGGCAGATATTAAGTATTATAATAAAGATCCAACCCTCAAATCAATAAAATAAAATAAAATAAAATGCACCAAAGCCTCCTCAGACTGGCTGTGTTAACAAAGTTTTATCTTTATTCTTAGTTTATTTTTATCTTTTTAGTCTGCTTTGCCATCTCTGCCTCTTTCCTATGATGTGAGGTCAGGTGATCATGCAGCCAAACAAAAAAACTTCTGTAGCACAAAAATAAATAAGTGCAGTAATCATTTGATATAACTGTGATATGATTACAGAATTTAGGAAACAGTCCTGTGGATCTGTCTGTTATGCAGTAATGTAACAATGTAATTACAGTCATTTCTTACTTTCTAACATGTTACACTAAACACAGACATTTATTAGATGTGTGAGTATGCATGTTTGTATACTTGTGTGTTTGCCTAAATTGAGTTGGGTAGTGAGTCCTAAAAAAGAGGGGGAAGGCACAAGAAGGAAGGAACAGCCTTAGCAGGATAATGAGGGCCAATTAATGGAAACAAGAAGGAGCTGTCTTCACTAATCCTGAGGCGTACCTGCTGATGACATCCAGTACCACTATGAAATCGTCGTATTTGAAGTTAGACATGTCTGTCCCCAGGATGTAGGCCTTCACTTTCAACTGGACATCCTGTGGAGAGAAATGACAGGGACACTCTAATTTGTAGGAGGAGAACTTGTGATTAAGGGGCTCTGAGTGGATCAGAAATTAAAATAAATAAATAAGTGAAGGAGGGGAAAAAATGAGTATCAAGTGTGGCAGAAAAAAATGCTTCAGAAAAAAGAGACAATGGAGCAGACTTTGACAAACCTGCCAGATGCGTGTCAGTCCATGCTCCAACTTCTTCTTTACATAACTGCGGTCTACCACCAGCTCATCAGACTCAGCTGCAGCGGCATCCTCTGCAGGTAATCAAAAAAGGCATACAGTTGAATTAAAAAATAAAACACACAAAGTGACAGATTAAAATTCCCGTTATTCAGATCCATCTCAATTTGCCTTCTGCTTGGCCGTCATTTCAGATTCTAGGACAATCATTTAGCTATTTTATTGTGCATTGGCACAATGAGGTACCAGCTGACTCAATCAAAATCCATTCACAACACAAAAAGGTGATTATGTTAAATGAAAAATTAAAATTCCACTAACACTGATGAAAAAAATACTCTGGTGTATTTTAATATGAAAGGGAACATGTGGTATATGAACTAAAGTAGTGTCAGAAGTCCTTCAGTGTCAGCTAAAGACTGCGAGACATTCTGTAGTAGTTGGCAGTCAGCATCTGTCAAGAGTGTAGGTCATATTACTCCCAGAAGAGAGGGAAGAGTGACAGCAGCCTAGAAGCCAGGAGAACAGTGCAGGACGACCGTTAAATATGACGCTAGATTCCTGTTCACTATCAGAGCATCAGATGTGATAGTTTCACGACTATCAGGTCAGTGTCCTCCCTTTTTGTGTGCCTTTTTCTTCCTCCCCCTGATCAGACAGACCACCATGTGGTGCAGACTCTAGAGTGTCAAAACAGCAGCAAAACTTCCTTTCAGTTAAAAATTGCTTTCATAAAAATTCAAGCTGCTTGCCCTGTTTGAAGTGAATTTTTTTGGAAAGCCAGCAGCAGTTAGCCTAGAAATCAACAAGCAAATGCTGGGAGTTCCACAAGAATTCTATTATTGGAAGACAGGGAAAAACCCTGGCTATTGATTTTCATGGTTGTTTAAAAGGGTCACATCTTACACAGCATATAAACATATGCCATCTCCTTTTCGGCTCCGTACTTTCATTTTCAGAGATGAGTAGATTTGCACACTTCAGTTTAAAAGAAAATTGTTATTGGGGCACCGGGTGGGCTCAGTGGGTTAGCAGGTGACCATGTGACCTGTTTTCCAGTCAATCTTCACTGTACTGCTTATCCATTAAAGGCAAAAATGCCCCCCAAAATATATTTTTAAAAATTGTTATTTATCTTAATCTGTGGCTTGTCCCCCACCCCCTACCCCTTATGTAATATTTAATATGACCTATTAAAATTTATAAATATAGCCGACATAAAAAAGTAAATGCACAATAGGTCCCTTTAAAATACATTACTTTTTCTTTCACTGGCTTCCTTTTGGATTAACGGGGAATTTCAATTCGAGAGCAGACATGAATTATGCAGCAAGATGACTGAAAGACCTAGAGACCTAAACACAAACACACAATTTAACTGAGCTTGGCTCAAAAGTCTGCTGTCAAACAGAGCATCTGTGCAGCGGTCCTGCTGTGCACAGCTATAAATATCTTCTGCCATTTTTAAAACAAGAAAACTATATGTGCACATTATGTGCTCAGAAAGGAAAGGTGTTTGGGGACGTTACAAAGCTGCATATGAAAACGGGTAACAAATCTGCGCATTCCTTTTTGATCTGACAATCCGTGGCAGTGAGCGTGTTTTCACAATGATACTGGAACAAAAAGCACATCCATTAAAAAAAAAAGAAAAAAGAGGCACACACATAAATCTGCATTAGATTTACGCAGCCCACATGCTGCGTAAATCTAATTATATAAATATAATGACAAAAAGGAAAGAAACAGCCAGCAGGACCAGTTACATCAAGATGTTGTGAGGAGGGAATTAGGTCACTGCTGAGTGAAAAAATAGATAAAAGCACCTCAAGTAGTAAAAAAAAAAACAAAAAAACCCCCAAAGATGCAAGAAATACAGGAAAATAAAAATAAGCGAAAGGAGTCCTGAATGAACTGACACTTCGATGCCTTTGAATGTGTAACTGTTTCTGTTGCAGAGATTCACACAACAAAGTTCAAAAAGACTAAAGAACCTCTTTAGATTGATGACACCTGAAATGCAACAGTTCTCATCTCCAACAGGTAGTTTAGCCAACTAAGTCCAAAAATGTATTTTATTAAAACTAGTGATTCCCGGTGAATAAGAGCCTAAATCATGAATAAAGGTCACAAACTTACATATTTATTTTATATCCAGCAATTAGTATTAGAAAAATGTGTGAGTGCTTCAAACCAAGAATAAAAAAAAAACAAAAAAACAGGTTGGCTTTTTTTTCCCCTTCTCTTTTTAAAGCACTGATTTACATCCCGAACACAATCAAATATGTCTGATCCACAAGAGGAGGATAACAAAAACCCCTCCTGTTAGCAAGAATGGAGATAATGGTTACTTTGGGCATCAGACCGGCAAGATGATTTGGTGGACGAGAAGATACAACTTTTATCCACAACAGTGGATCTAATTTGAATTCTGGTCAGCAAGAATAGTTTTGGACCTGCCTATCATGGATGATTATCTTCTCCTCCCACCAACTGATTGCAATCTTCACACTCAGAAATTCCTGGGTGAATTGATATGAAATATGTGGCCTTATTCATCTGAGAGTCTTGACACTTCGGAGAATTTTCATGATTCACATCAACTTCTGCCCATCCCTTCATTTTACCTGCACAGCTCTTACCATTATTTTACATCTATAGCATTATATTTATAATAATAATAGCTGCTTTAAAACAAAACAAAAAAAACAGTCTGGGGATTTCAAGAAATAAGTAATATCACTGGTTTGACTCATTAATTGGGACACAGCTGTTAAGCACAACTGCATCACTCAATGAAAGACAAAAGAACACAGGCCTAGGAGGCATTGTGACATGGCAACTTGACATATCGGGGTTCAATTTAATGAGCACACGGACGGCGGCGGATGTGAGGCAGTATGAGAGGGAGAGGGAAGAAAATTGAGGAAGACAAGTAGAAGAAAGTTTGTGAAAGCTGAGAGCTCTGATAAAACAGAGCAGAAACTGTGAGTGACTAACTCATGACACAAAACTGAGATCCACGGGGTGTGTGCCAGAAACAACAAAAGACAAAAGAAATGAGGTGCACAACCCATTCCCACCATTTAAAATACTGTAGTGATTACACTATATTTTATGTACTGCCATTCCAATATAGCATTGACTTGCCTACAAAAAAAGAAACACTGGATAATGCAACACTGATTGCTTATTTTCCAGATATATACCATGTGTTTCTCTTCCAGTCTGCCAATATTATTATTACTGTTATCAGGATAAAACCGGTTTATTTCTGTGTTGGATTTCAGTTAGTCAGGTGCAACGCTCACTTTTAACTACAGACTATTTTGCATCTTCACATTTGTTTAGGCATTTGCTTTAAGTCCTTCCTGAGCTTTGAGTGATTCTGCAAATTTTTTTTTTTATCTATCTGTTCTAGAACAGCAGTTTATTAAAATGATTAAAAACAGTGACTAGGCCATTTTCCCCTTTTTCTATATTATAAGAATATTATTTGATATATTGATAATCAGAAAACTGAATGTTTTTACTCAGTAAAAATAAAATGAAAGAAAAACAAAAATAAAACAGTGCCATAAAAATCAATCTATAACAGTTGAAATCAATGTTTTGCCACCAAAGTTTTGCTTAAAGAGAAAAAGCAAAAAAAAATCTCCAACTGATAATTTACAAAACAACTTGAAATTGATAACCTTTTCATTCACTTTGACAGAATATTCTTGCCCAATTTTTTCCCCCTTTCCACCAGTTTGTTTTAATTCTCCGTTCTCTATTTTTGTTGTCACGTTGGTTCAAGTCAGTGTGATCTCCTGCTGTTAACATGGCGATGGTGGGGGCAAGCCTCCTACACAGACTACTTATAAATAGCCTTAATAATTGTTTCTAGAGAAGAGGAAAAAATAAATAACAGGGAAAGTCACCCTTTGTGAATCCATAGGTGGCAAACAGTGTTTGGCCTTTGGAGGCTGTGTGGGTAACAAAGTTCTTAGTGACTCACAGGTCAAACCCCTGCAGAGGCCTCCCTCCCTCAGTGGTTGTAAATATGATTCAAATAACAGAAGAATGTGCACAACCTTTGCATCAGTTTCTCACTATTTTTGCCATTTTAAAATATAAAACACAATGGGAAATTATTTACACAGCATAGTAATAGGTGGTTAGAGTACTATATGATTAAAATATGATTTAAATATATTTGAGAAATAACTAAAAATGAAAGGGAAAAAAAGTAAGGAATTTAAATTAATTTGAAAAATTATTAATTGTCTTGGCAACTATGCAAAAGGCCAAAATTGGCCTGTGGCATTGTAACACCTGGTTAATAACTACCAATTAATTTTAAAGGATTAAGGATGATTCAGTGAGAGTGCAATGCAGTCTGAGCATAAAAAGTAAGTAATTTTATTCACAAATAAACCACAGTTTATAACCTCCTGCCAGAATTTGTTTATTTAAAAACATGCAGCCACTCTAAATTAGACTTACAATCACCACTCCTCACAGTGGAGCTTATCAAATGAATGAGGGTAAAGCAACCAAAGTTAACTAACTTGCAGTGAAAAACACAAAACGGTTGACAGCAGGAAAAAGCTAATCAGAGCTGAGAAATGAACTGAATACTAACAATACACACATACATCCACAAAAAACACAGTGCAGTAAATAAAGATATAATTTCTGATTTTTCTTTTTTAAGGTTATTAGTTGTCCTTCAGTTTCACAGATTTCGTGGAATATTGTAGATCATTGTCCACAATTGCTCAATTGGATTGAGATCTGGGGAATTTGGAATCAACACCTCAAACTCATTATTGTGCTCCTCAAACCATTCCTGAACCACTTTTGCTTTGTGGCCTAGCGTATTATCCTGTTGAAAGAGGGCACAGCCATCAGGGAATACGTTTCCATGAAAGGATGTACATGGTCTGTAACAATGCTTAGGTAGGTGAAACGTGTCAAAGTATCATCCACATGGATGGCAGGACCCAAGATTCTTCCCATAGTGCATCCTGGTGCCAGGTGTTCATCAGGTAAGCCTTGCACATAATCAAACCACCTTCTTCCACTGCTCCTTGGTCAAGTTTTGATGCTCACGTGCTCATTGTTGGTGCTTTTGGTGGTGGACAGGGGTCAGAATGGCTGCAGCTCCATACACAACAAACTGTGATGCACTGTGTATTCTAACACCTGTCTATCAGAACCAGCATTACCTTTTTATTTGGCAATCTGAGCTACAGCAGCTCATCTGTTGGCTCACACCACACAAGCCAGCCTTTGCTTCCTAAGTGCATCAGTGTGTGAAGTGTGAAGGCAGCCTCTGTACATTTAAACATACCCCGATTAATGCATAAACTTTACTCAGTTGCTCTCCCACAAATGGACCCATGACTGTTACCAACGGCCATCGGAACTGATCAAACACAGCAGGAAATGTGCTACAGCAGCAAATCTATTTTGTTTGGTAGGGAGATGAAGGTGACCATCTCTCTTTGAGAAATGATAAAAGCTTATACAGTAAATTACTGCTGTGATGATCCACCCACAATCCCCATCCCCCAGGACAAAACAAGGGTCAAGGACACCTTTACGTGGAGGTGACAGTCAATCAAATAGTGAGATGACAGATGTGCCTCAGGAAAGGGAATATGGTATGTGTCCTTTCCATTCTGGCTGACTGCATTTAATGAAGGACTCTAAGAACATAGCATTTAGGACATCAGCCATTTAGGACATCCTTTGTGTCCTCATTTATTCACCTAATAAATGCTGTACAGTATGGGAAAAGGAAATAAATAGGCAGCAGGAAGGCCAAGGCTATTATGACTGGTCTCCATTTACATCTTATATTTGATAAAGTCTTCAGATAATTACATAAACAGCAATGAGGTGCTGTAATTGGAAATCGAGTATACTGTATTTACTCTTTATTACAGTGGTGAGAAACTAAACTTCTAGTGGAGCTCACTTCTAAACCACAAGGTATGTACTGCCTTGACAACAGAGCTGCTGAGGCTGTTGTTTTCACATCTGGCTGGCTGTCTTTAGACAGATATGCTGTATAGTCATGCGCTTTTGGGTTGTAACTTGAGTGCCGCTGTACTTATGTTCCAGGGAAGAGTCAGTGTACTTTATATTGTTACTGTCACAAAATACAAAAAAAGTTATTTATTTCTTCATTTCTTCATATTTTGCTAGAAAAATGAGAAACAGAAGAAGCAATTTACTGAAACATAGAAACATACATAAAGACATAGTGTATATGGCAAAAACAGAGTTTGAAGGTCAATATTAGGTTTTTGACCACTTTAATTCTTCAACACAGCCTGAACTCTCTCTCACATTTCTTTAAGCAGTCTTCAAGAGGCTTCATGAAATACATTCAAACCTGTTCTATTGATGTTGGCTGACTTTTGTTCTGTCAAGATGATCCTACACTGCTTCAATAACTTTGAGGTCCAGGCTCTGGAGAGGCTAACCCAGATGCTTCCAAGATGGCGGATCAAAATCAGATCTTTCTGTGTTTATAATTCCATCCATTTTGACAAGATCCCCAACACCACTGGTTGAAATGCAGCCCCAAATCATGACACGTATCCATCGTTTTTTACAGCTGGCTGTAGACACTCACTGTTGTACTTCTCTCCTTACCTCCTCCAAAAGTTCTGAGGATGCATTTGAGCTAAAAATGTAAAATTTAGATTCATCACTCCATCAGACCGGTTGCCACTGATTTTTGGTCCAGCTCCTGTGTAATTTGGCATACCTCAGCCTTTTCTCCTCGTTTCCCTTTCTTAAGAATGGCTTCCTGACAGCCGCCCATCCACTCAGACCATTTCTGATAAGGCTTTGGTGAGAAGTAGATGGCTCAACTGAAGGGTCAGATGGATCTCTCAGGTCCTGTGTCAAGACTTTGCTGATTTGTTTTCCCCAACCGTTCTTTAGGACATGAGTTTCAGATACTGTTGATCTGCTCTAAGATAGTTGCCACTTCTAATTTGTCCGAGAAGTTTTTGGCTAATAGCTCTTTGGGATTCACCTTGACAGACATAAAAATACTATTTTATGTCTGTCAAGCTTTATTATTTTTGGCATTTTTCAAAGATTGAACTAAAGAAATGGGAAAAGATGACATTACATGTATGTGTTTTTGTGACAGGCTGCTAGTAACAAAGTGCCTAAAGATACAATTTAAAATTGGCTAAGTTGTCTGTTACATGTAGACACAACACTGGTTCATCAATTGAGTCAGGTGCCTTTTTATGCTTGAATAATTCATAGAGACAGTGTTACGGTACAAGGACTGGAGTGAAAGCCTGAAGAACTTTTGCTCAAGACCACTTTAAAAATAATCAGTAAGTCTGGTTCCTTGGGAGCTAAATGAGGGGTGGCTAAAGACTTTGGCACAGTTCTGTAGAAAGGCCAAAAAATTAAACATAAAAATCAATATAAGTTAAAGAAAAAGGTCTGGTTTCCATTTTTTAAAATTTGGTCCCTCTAAAAAGCACCAAAATTTACTTCTACATCTGAGAGTGGAAAGGCCTACACTGTATTGTTATTAGCATGAAGACAGAAGAAACTCAAAGTCATAAATGCATCATTCATAATCCATCAACTCTGCATAAATCTAATCTTTACAACTGGGCCACATTAGTTCCACAATGTAAGTCCAATAATGGTTACGTAAACTTCATTTTCCAGTAATTAAGACAGACTGTAGTCCTAGTTTAAGTTTGATAATGCAACATAAATAAAATACACCAAACTGCCCAGCAGTACTGCAAAACAGAGCAACTGGTCAACGGTAAAACTATAATGGCACATTTCTTTTTATAGCTGAAAAGAAGAGAATGAGACAGTGTAATTAGAAGTGATTATTCTGCTACTGGTTGACCTCGACACTGAAATAAAAATTGGTAAATGCTGTAAAATGTACATCCCTTCAGAACCCATAAAAATAATACCGTGTACTGCACTAAAGCACTGCTGTGCATCTATCATTCACTTCACAGAGCAAGGTTCAGTCATTCCTTTTTCTAAGATGTAAAGCTGTTAAACCCCTAGTAAGTGGAAATTAAACAACAAGGAAAGACTGGCACTCCCTTGACTGTGAAAAATTAAAAAAAAAAAAAGAGGCCATTTTCACCAAGCCCACATAAACGGAGTTTGTGAGTTTCTCTTCATACAGCTTTAGGTATATAGGAGCAGACTTATCATTTTATGAGAGATATGTAAGAAAAAGAGAAACAGAAGTGTGGCTGTGAGGCACCAAATATTAGCATCTGCAAAACCGTAAATGAGACCGATAATTCTACAGGATCTGGATTATGTGAGAGGTCATCATTGGAGCTGCACCAAAATGAAAATGCTTCGACATGAATTAGTCAAACTTTCTTCAAATCTTGGATGGAAAAAAATAAATAAATGTGTTGCCTAAAAGAATGAAGTCAGAAATATATACTCCGGTAATAGGACTGAATAAGTAAAACCCTTACCTGGAGTGGGTGTGGTCTCCTCTTTGTCACGCTCCTCGTGCCACTGCATAGTGCGGTGGTAGCTCAGCATCACCTCCCACAATGCCTTGCACAGATCTGTCAGGCAAGGAATGTAGCTGTCCAGGGTGATATGCTGCAGAGAGAGAGATAATGAAAATAAGGTCACAGATGGCCCTTTTAAATGACCTCTTTAAGAAGCTTTGCACTATTTCCTTAGCTATACTATAACTACTTTTACAAGTGTGAAAAGCAGAGTCGGGCTACTTTAAAATAAACTGCAATATTCAACAGGACACTGGCAAAATGGATTACTGGCTGTCTTCTACATTACATCTAATTAAAGTCTGCTTATATTAATCATCCAAGGACACTGCTGGAAAACACTTTCTGCATCACAAGAAACACTTCTATGTTATATAAGTGTTAATTAAAAGAAGAAGTGATTAAAACAGGGATGGTACCTGAGATGTAATCACACAAATAGACAGCAGATTAAAAAAGTATTTGATGTGCACACTAGGTGAGTGATTATAACTTCAACGTAACTGTGTCAGTGACTTTCAAATTAATACAGCGATGCCATTAAAAACTTTAACTGCATTAGTAAAGTAAGACTACGATGCCTGTGACAAAACTAGCCTTTCAGCAGGCATGTAAGAAAGCAAAGGGCTATAAACAATTTATGGTTGCTGTGGTAACAGCACTTGTGTGAGGTTCAAATGCATTTTCTCAGATTTTTGAGCATCTGTATAACGAGCCCAGCACTGCAGATACAGATAATGTGTGCATGTGGGTGGAAAATTAGTCTAGATTAAGATGAATGCATCCACTTTAATTTGTTTCGTGTTTGTCTTCATAAAATTGTAACTTTATTATAGTGCATGGTAAAAGACGTTTTTAAATACTGAAAGAAGGTGCTTAAATGATTAAAAAAAGATCTCCATTTTGTGCTACCCTTATAGAATCTCAGCTTCCTTAGGAAATAAAACCTGCTCATCCCCTTGTTGTATACAGCATCTGTGTTCATACTTGATTGCTGTCTAGGACTTGTACTCCTCCACTACATCATCCTGTCCCAGGACAGACACGGGTCATGTAGCCGTCCTCTTCTTTCTGAAGTTGAGCATCATCTGTTTTATTCACATTCAGAAGCAGATGATTTTTACCAAACCACTCCACAAAAATCATCTGCGAGTGCTCTGTACTCCTCCTCCTGCCCAACACTAATACAGCCAACCACTGCAGAACCGTCAGAGTATTTCTGTAGGTGTCATGACTCAGACTTGTACTAAAAGTCAGAGGTGTACAAGCTGAAGAGGAAAGGAGACAGCACAGTCTCTGTGGAGCTCCTCTACTACACATCACCAAATAAGACCGGACCAGACTCGCATGCCTGTCTGTCAGGTAGTCAGTAATCCATGAGATGGTGGGTGTATTTCCTGTAGCTTCTCTCTCAACAGCAGCAGCTGGATCATGTTAAATGCACTTGATAAATCAAAGAAAGTCAGCTGGGAACGTACTCCCATTTTGGCAGTAATCTACTTAGATGAGTGTACGCTGCAACATGTATATGTTTACATCACTCACCCCTTAATAAGCTCAAAATAAGCACTGGACATGTTCAAGAGACCCCGAGTGCCAAACCAACACTTGCCAGGACAATCACTCGACAATTTCTTAGATTTCTTACCAAACTTTATAAAATAGATTAACAACAGTACACAACAGCATCTAATACATCTGACCCCGGAAAAGATGCAGTGATGAGAGTCATTAGGTTTTTACCATTGGAATAAATTATCCCCTTGATTTTAATCACATTCAAACTTGAGAGATTGTAACACCTTAATGTGTGTTTGTAGCCATCTGTAAACTGACATTTTAAAAGAACAACCTACCTATAACGTGGGGCAAAAGCAAATTCTTCACATTGCTGAATAGCAGAATTAAGCAAGTATATAATTAAGTGCATTTTGTTTCCTAAAAGCAGGTGGTAGGATATGTAGTCAGGTATAAAAAGAGCAGCAGACCTCCAAAATTACACACCAATGAGCTGTGTTGACTACAAGAACATGTCTTGCAACAATGGTAGAGTGTTTAGGGACCATCTGAGACACGATTACCACAGACCACAGAACTATCAACAGGTTATCTGGTAACACGAAGAAGAGCTTGAATTGTTTTGATTTCTGTTGGTTGACCAGAGAGCTGAACAATTTACAGTGTAAGAACAGGGCTCTTTCTTTAATAGGACACAAATTCAGACTTATGCTGTCTCTGTCCTTCTAAACTTTGACTTTCAGTTAACATGAAAATTTACAAAAGCTGGAGGGGGGAAAAGAAAAGAGTTATTCTCAAATCACCAGATAAAAGTTAAGAATAGATAACACACTTTTGAAGTTTTTCAAGTAGTCTTGCAAGATTTCTTAACAGTGTTTTTTTGTTTTATTTCGAACAATCAAAATTAAAAAGTTAAAAAAAAAAAACAGTGTAGGAAAATAAAACATACATATATGTATATATATTTACATATACAACAGATACAAAGCAAGCAACATTAATAACATAAAATGTCCAGCAACGTATTTTGTAAACAAATCTCAAGGTGTTCGAAAAGGGAGCAGGAAGAAGTAATAGCTTATCTCGCCCTGTCCCTATGTCATTATGCAAGTTCATAATTAAACTAGTTATATTATTACTCAAACATGCATATGTATATGTATACACAGACACATGTGTGTATGGCTACACATACCTACCCATATCAAAGAACCCGTAGATACAATTTACTCAATCCTCTATAGATCAGAGCTTAATGTACATGTATCTACAGTTCAGTGATAACAAAACATTCTATTTCATTCGTATTTATACACATTATTTATATACTCCTTATATTTCTTTCTTGAATTGTGCAATATTTGTACTTTGCTTAATTTCATCATCTAAACCATTCCACAAACGCACTCCACAAACTGATAAACACATACTTTTAAGAATGCTGCGAACACATGGTTGTTTTGAAAATTATCATCACAGAAAGTATTTGATATTTAGATATGTAGTGAAGTAATGGTGTTTTTATTCTTCCTGATAATTTTTAAAGGAAGCCTGTGATATAAAGCCACAAACTAACACCTAACATGCATCACTGGATGAAAATTTTTTTAGTGCTGCAATGATGCACACAAGGACAGAGATGCTCTCGAGGAACGTTAGAGCAACATGGTGACAATGTACACTATATTGTCAAAAGTATTCACTCACCAATCCAAATCACTGAATTCAGGTGTTCCAATCACTTCCATGGCCACAGGTGTATCAAACCAAGCACCTAGGCATGAAGACTGCTTCCACAAACATTGGTGAAAAAATGGGTTGCTCTCAGGAGCTCAGTGAATTCTAGTTTGGTACCGTGATAGGATGCCACCTGTGCACCACTGTTAGTGGTATTATAACAAAGTTGAACAATCAGCCACAATACATTCATTTTCTGTTGGGCATCCAGTGAAGTGGCACATGCATGTTAGTACAGCTCCATCCTTTTTAAAGTTTTAGTCCTTCCCACAATTAAAAATAGGCCATACAGGGCCTTCCCACACTGCATTGTAAAAGTGAGTTGACAGTGTGCAGTCCAAAGCATTGTGCCACTGAGAATTTATAAATAAATAAATAAAATTCTATTTATGCTGTTCACCTAATTTATGTGCATTTATTCCATTTCAGCTCAACACTCGACTCTCAACTGCTGTTTTTTGACTCTCCTCTGCTCTCTAGTTCACTGTGTGTTTATGTCTCCTCTACTCTGCTTCGTGTGCATCACGTTGAAATTGTTTCAGTACATTACGTTAGTTATCATGTACACATGTACCCTGACAAAACAAATGAGCAGATGTCTCATATATATATATATATATATATATATATATATATATATATATATATATATATATATATATATATATATATATATACACATATATATATATATATATATATATATATATATATATATATATAGCCTAAATTACAAGCAGACTAGCAGTATCAATTACATAGGTGTGCTCATGAAACTGTGGCATTTCATGTTCTCAACCAGCAAACCATATCACAGCACCACGTTGCCAAGCAACCAGAGTGGGAGTTGCTTGAGAATGAGGGTTAAGATCTTTAGTGGGGCTTAATGAGAAGAAGTAACCTTGGCTGCACTCTCAGAAAGTGTCTGAGTGGCTGTTGATGAGTACGACTGATGTCCTGATCTGCTTGTCACACCTGCAGTTCTAAAAACATTAACTACATTGCCACTAGAACCATTTCTCAACCTTGCTGGACACTTCTTTCTTAACGAGGACAGCGATGAGAGCTAGGAAGCAGGGCTCAGGATCTATTTTAATCACTTAATTTTCTCAAGACATTACGCACATCACAAATGCCAAAAAGTGTCAGTGAGGGTTTGAAAAGAAAGAGCTGAGTGAGTTTTCGACGCCAATTGTGTGAGTGGGCGTATGCAGGAGTACACAGAAAAAGAAATGCCTCACATATTACAGGATGTACAAAGCATGCAGTTTTCCTCGATTGACTGTCGCAAATCCTCCGCCCTCTCCATCAAATGCTAAAAAAACCCAAAATATAACTGTACCTCATTAAACAACAGAATCTATGTAAGCAATAAAAAAAATAAGTACCTCACATTAAATAATTTCTTTATTACACATTCACATTCTCTCTTCACAGGCCTAAACTGAGTGTATGAGTTTGCTCCTGTGGCTGCTGCATTGAGTGGCAGAGATTATATTCTTAATAATATCTGAGATTATTTTGGTATGTGTTTTTGTGGGTTAGAGACAGATGGAGGTTCTAGGATTAAGTTAATTGTCGTTTTCTTGTGCACATTTAATTTATAAAACAGATCCTGACCGCAATGTGATTTCACAAATGAGGCTTAAATAAATAGGATTCATCATAAAAACTTTGCAAAACAGTAATTTTAATACTGCATCGCAATTTTGCCAAAAGCGATGGTTAAGACCCCACGCTGTGCAGTGGGTGACTTTTTTGGTTGCTTTTCAAAGCACGGATATCCTAGAAATATACACAAATCATGCAAGACACTAAATCGAAAAAAAAAAAAATCTTATAAATTGGGCACCCTGCCATGAGGATCCAAAATACAACAAAACAGTCCTCTGAGGAAACTGAGGGAAAAGTGTAAAAACACAGCTAAACAGCTTCTGTGACAGGGTAATAAAAACAAACTACATGAGACCAATTTCCATCCTTAAAAGCTGGGATAATAAGATGCACATTGCTCTGCAGCAGATTAGTTTTTATTTTGTAGTGAAGCAATCTAGAGCAATAGTTAACAAAAAAAACCCTCTCCCACGATCATGGCAGCTCTGCTTGCTAAGAATAAGTAACATCTGTGAGTATGAATTCAGTCCAAGGCCTTGTAAAATTTCAGTAATGCAACAACCCCGAAGGTTGCATTTCTAAAAAAAAAAAAAAAAAAGAAAGAAAAAAGCAAACACTACACACAGAGTGTGGGATGGATCACTGTGGGTTTACTGTCAGTAAAAATGATATATATATATATATATATATATATATATATATATAAACTAAAAGTTTCCAGACTTAGTATCAGCTTCCACAGACTGTAAAGCTCATTACACACCACATTACACTACAGCCATGTTTTGAGAAAGTTGGGAGACCGTGTAAAATGTGGCGGGAAAAAATGATTTTAGTGACTAGAAAACCGTTAAAACTCTCTGCTTTATTGAAAATAATAAGAGACATAAAATATCAAATGAGAAAACCAAAGGCATTTTAATTATTTATGTATTTATTTAATGTACTTGTTTTGAATTTGATGCTACCAACATGCTTCACAAAAGGGCCAAGAGCATTTTTAACACTATGTTGCCTCACATTTTCTTTTTGTACACTGTGTGTTGGGGAACTGAAGAGGCCACATGCTGTAGTTTTGAAAAAAGCAGAATTGTGACCCTTTCATTTAGAAACTAAAGAATTTCTTGAATCTTTCAATGTACTGTGTATTGCAGATAATTATTTGCAAATTTATACTGAAAAGAATTAGCTGAACTAGTGTATTTGTTTTGGTTACAGTGGTGAACACCCTCCTCACATTGATTATCTCAGGGAGGTTGTGTTTTCGGTTGTGTTGGTCTGTATGTCAGCAGGATAACTCGGAAAAGTATCAATGGATTTTCATTAAAATTTCTAGAATTGTTGGGGTTAGTACAAGGAACAATTGATTACATTTTAGTAGAGTAGTATCAGCATATAGAAAATTTGGGGTGGGTGAGGTATGCGCTCTACTGTCGTGCCCTTGAAGTTTATAAAAGCCTCAGCATCTCTGGGATCCCCTTCTTTTACCCAGTCATTTTAGTAAATAGCCTAAGTGATTGTGGATTGTTCTATCAGCAGTTTTCTAGCATTGAGCATATCCCATATCTATTATATGGGTCTCCTAAACAGTTACAGCAGTACTTATATTAAACCTCTTGAATTAAAGCTGAAAGTCTGCACTTCAAGCACATCACATGTTTGATTTCAAATCCACTGTGGTGGTGTACAAAGGCAAAACTACAAGAACTGCATCTCTATCCAAAGAATTATGGACCTAACAATATGCCAATATTTTGGAAATGATTTTGTACATGCTGGAGGGAAAAAACTAACATTTGCTTGAGTGCATTCTCATTTGCTACTATTTTTACTCTTACAGGCTACCATTTGGTTGAATGAACATCATTAGTATAATCACTATGGTTTACTGTATAACCAAGAAATCATATTGATATGAACTGTTCAGTCCAGTCTTATCTCTTCTCTTGTATGAGGTTCTATTGAGTGAACTGCCCTATTTGCATCGAGAGAAATTTCAGACAGACCAAGGGATTGAAAAGGAGTGAGGCTATCCAATAATGATGAGATGTTGATGTAAAATTAATAAGACCCTTTTCACAATCAGAACTGACCTTTCAGAGTGTTCCCATTTCCCTTGAATTTTTAAGGCGCGTAACTAAAAAAAAAGTGAGTTCAGAAGGTGTGATGTGGCTGCAACATTTTTCTCAACTTTTATCTGTCATGGGAGGAGCCCCTAAAGTTTGCATTTCTACACAAAAACAAGGAAAAACAAGTTATTTCCATTACAGTTCCAGACAAGCACAAAAATTGGGAATTTAATGGGTTTCTTATGAGCATGTCGAGATTATTTGCTCAAAGAGCAAAGAACACTGCTTATTTCCCCCAAACCATATTTTCAGCACAGTCTGAGCCAGAGCAAGTATATTCTTCATACTAGTCAGACAGACCTTGGAAACAACAACTGAGTGCCTCAATGCCACAAAAATCGAACAGAGAAAGACGGTGACAGACACTTTAAATGTGCAGCAATCCCAGTACAGTTTGTCCATGAACCACGTAAGCTATACACATTTATTTCAGATAGGCACTTCAAATAATTGTCCTTTTGACATTTTAAATGCAGACACATAGGTGCCCTAAATAATCTAAACTAAGGAGCCAAACAAAAACACTTGATCTTCGTATGGTGTCAGCAAAGCAAAAGAACTGCATGTGGATGCTCGCATGCTTCTTCATTTGAGGGTGCTCCTGTTTGGGAACGTGCTGCCATATCAAACATGATCACACAGTGACGACTGTAACAACACATCCTCAGAAGTCTTCAAAGGGAGTGTGCAGGTAAAGTGTGTGCTTGTGTTATGAGGATGGAACCATTCACGCAACACACCATGCTGACAGAGACTCCATCAAACATAAGCAAACATTAGCATGTGTAAAGTTTTTCTGACATCCATAATAAATAGCTGTTGGTTCACATAAAAAAAAAAAAAAAAAGGAGACAAGAAATAAAAGGTGCAGATGTCAGTTATGCTACTTCTGGATGCTTGAATGCTCCAATTCACTGCGCATAAAATATTCTGAATACAACCTCAAATTAGTGAATGAAAGACAGATGAAATTTGAAAGCAGTCCCTTTTCAAATTGCTGCAAGAACATATTCATCCAGAAGAATCTTTGACCTGGAACCTATAGCTTTATACAGTATACCCTCTATGTTGTAGGTCAGGCATAAGGACATATTCTTTGAGGAGGCCATGTCCTTCCAGTACTGAGAAAATACCAATTGAGTGAGAGAGGCCCTAGCTATATCAAGGTTGGAAGGACAGTGAAGCTCTGTGAGTTATGAGCTAAGTGACTCCTCACAAATGACATTTTATTGTAACAGAGGTGACCTTAGCATGTAGTGTAGGAGGCAGCAGAGTTGTGCCACATTATAACATTTTTTAAAAGCCCCTTACAGATAGTAAAGTTACTTTTTACAGTGAGTAGAACAGTACGCGCTGTTTACTTTGTTTTTTCACATTTGTGCACAAAGATTCATGCAGTACGAATTTGCAGAAAACTCAAAATTCTTTTCCAAAGTCACTATTCACCTTTAATGTATCTTGTATCTATTACATACTGGAATGTTTGTCAAAACGCAGCTGTTAATGTGACTCAGTGAGATCAGAAATGTCCTACAGTATTATACAAACCTCATGATAATATTTATCAGGTGTTACTAAATGGAATCTGGATTTTTTTTTATCTGAAGAAGCAGATCAGATCATCAGATTGCAGCACAAACAATAAATGCTTCTTAAAATGAGTGATGTGTGCATTTATGCATGTGACACAGCAGCAGAAACTTCAACAATGGATTGGTCAGGATTTAAAATGTCCTGTGGTCTTCTACACATTTGACAGGTCAGCTGTTCCAGACACACTGCTGGTTTGTACAGTGGCCTTATTTGTGATAAAGCAGTCCTTCGCAGGATGAATCCTGAGCTCCAACAGAGCAGCATCATCATGCACAAAGTTACATTAGGGTATCTTTACTGTGTTATGGGACATGGAGATGTGAAGGTGAACTTTTTGAGCTGCATCGATTCTGCACTCCTCCATTTAAGGGGTCAGTTCACCCCTTTTTTCCTCCTATACTTCTAGTAGTATCTCTGCATTCAGAAAGTAAAAATATGATGATCACAATAACTAAGAGCATTCCCCCATTGACTGACTGATGATTACACCTTTGGGTGAGAGTGTAACACACCTCCCCAGAGGGGAAACTCACTCCCAGCATGCTCATGATGAATTGGCAAAGTTATGACTTGCTGGGCATGAGATGTGATTTATTTCAGTCTGGATGGAAAGAAAGACACAGAGAGAGAGAGAACTGAGGCCATGTGGACCAGTGTAGAGACCCCCCCCCAAATTACAAACTGCTACTGCTGCAGTGCATTAGGTCTGTATTGTGAGCAAGATTAATTATCTCAGAGTGAAAGCCTACACTACACCATGCTTCTCCACTCCTCCTTAATTTCACTTTAAAGAAAAAAATCTGACAAATACTACAAGAGAATAAGAACATATTCAAGTAAGTATTTGTGTATCCAGAACAATGTACCCATTTCATATTTTATTCAGGTTCTCAATATACTGACTAAAACAAAAAAAAGGTCTTTGCGCTAACCAGCAGAGGCAGACTTAATCTTTTAGAGCAAAAAGCTGCTCAAAAGACTGAATAAACTGACCAGACAAACAGACACATCCCCTTACCGTGCACAGATCCTTATACTGCATCTTCTGGAACTTGGTATCGGCATTGCCGGCACACAGCTCGACATATCCCAGCACAACTTGGAACACTGTGTTGTGGATGGCCTGGGTGAAGTGCATGTGTAGCTGGTCCATAGCAGTCTGCAGAGAGAGCCAATCACACTGTTATGAAAACTATTATGCCAAGTCACTGTCAGTCTGCCAGCATGGATCTGTGAAAAAGGCAAACAGCAAGGAAACTGCAAATCACACTTCTTGGAACACATATTGTGTACTTAATATTTTGAGTTTCACACTACAGCACAGGGGAAATGAGGATAGCTGTCTACCCAGGGAACTGCAATGTTCCAGTTGGAGTAAAAATGGGCAATTTTTTGCCTCCAGTTTCCATTATTCATATCTTGGTGCAGTTTGCTGCTGTAAAAGGTAATTAATGAAGTCATAAGAAAATAGCAGAAAAACACAATAGCAGAGACATATATATGACGCATTTGGTGTGGCAGCAAAGCGAGATGCCTCCAGCTCTGTTCACTATTAATTTCACGTGACACCCCTGAAGCCATTTTATCAAAATCATTCATCATGAGAGCATTATGACTAAAAGGGAAATAATCCATAATTACTCACAGAAAGATAAACATCTACAGTGTCTTAAATATCACCTACAAATAACCTGCTGTTATTGACTTTTCAATGAATTCCCCACTGAGCCCCTTCCATTTCTGCTCCGGTTTTGTTTGAAGTCAACTACAGACATGTCATTTCCTCTACATACAGATCCAGCAAACATGAGGGAGCGTTGGCTTTTATCTGGAGTTTTGTTTGTGTCCACCTGGTGATTGCAAATTCAATATCCACCTTTTTTTGGGGGGGTGGGACCTGTTTTTGTCTCTACATACCCCGTGGGGAATTTTCTTAGAGCTTCACAATTCTCAACATCAGTATTGTCTGCCTGCTGTTTGATCGTGGGCAGGTAGCTTATGGTGAAAGTATCCCAATAACAAATGTGGGAAGAAAACGATATCACAAAGTGAGGCCTTTAAAAAAAAAAAAAAAAAAAAAGCTAAAAGATGATAAAATACTTTGTTGAGCTGAGGGTAGCTATGATTTTGCAAAAAAAAAAAAAAACCCAAAAAACATTCAGTTTGTGTTTCTTTCCTTTACTCTCTTCTCTTCAATTGACATTTACCACCTTTTTCCATCTTACAGTTCCCATCCACTGTCTCGCTACTGGACCCTTGAGAAATGAGGACACCAGAGTCGCAGGAGATGTGGGCACAGTATTGAGCAAAGCCCAAGGTAATGGGTGTTTGCAGTGCAATTAGATTTTCTTACCGCGAGCTCAGGACCACAAAATGTAGTCCCCAATCCATTGTGAACCCCTGCTGGCACAAAGTCATTTAAACATTTCTTTTCTTCTTTCTGGGGGAGTTTCACTTCATCTGTCCCAAAAACACAATGACAAATCACTGGCTGTACAATGTCTAGACTGTAGACGATAAAAAAGGAAGTAACTATGGCACCCCCACTCCCATAACAATAAAGGTTTGTCTGTAGCCATGTTTAAGATGAGTATCAGTGATTGTAAAAAATTAGACTGATTGTAGAAAATTAGAAAAACATGTAGGAGTCCCCTTTAGCAGACATGACTATCAATAAACTGCATGTCCGAATTCATCCTTTTGCAGCTCCCAAAACAAGCAGATGAATTGAACAGATAAATGGGATAAAGCGAGCTGTCAGACTATTTAGGCTGAGAGAAACCAGAGCATCTGAGCCAGATAATGACTGCCAAGAGACTATTGTAACGAGGAAAAAAAATGCAAATGGTTTGGCGCGGTATGCTAAAGTTTGTTAGGCATTTTGTGAGGCTGATTACTACCTTGAGACGGTTAATTTGGGCATTCAAAAGAATCAGATTAAAAGTGCACATTTTTCTGCGATGCAGCAAAGGAAAAAAAAACTGAGATTAAAATAAAGAAAATGGCTAATTGAGATAAACACGGGTGCAGCAACAACAACAATGTAGTCAACAACAGCTCCTTAGTTTGCCTTTATGTCTGTAAATGCTCATTTCCACAGTGACTATAAAGCATCATTCATTCTCAATAGAACATGGCGCTTTTCTCAGGTTATGAAGGTATTCAGCAAGTTAATGGTTACACTCTGCTTTCTAATTTCTTCTTTAACTCCGCAAAACTAACACTACTGTATGGACAAAGTGACATAATTGGATTTTGCAACACCAGTCCGCACTATTGCACAAAAATCAAACAGGCTGCCAAACATTTTAAAGCTGTACAATAAAATATGATGTCTGCAGAACATTCATCTTCCCAGCATAACTCGATCTTAGACGGGGACATGGGAGCAAAAGTTGAAAGACGGACGCTAAAACAGAAAGGAGTCCCTAATAAAAGATAGCACCAGTGCCGTTCAAGGTTAAAGTCAATTATATTTTCTCCCCCAGAAATTGCTGTATTTTTAATCTTTTCATTCTCAACATAAAGAATTTAAAGCTTCGAATAAACTAAAGAATGTCACAGACAAACACCCTTTGTGGCGGCATCGGCTCCGCAGTTTTGATGTTTAGAGACATTATTTTAGATTTTACGGGGAATAGTTTGGAGAATTGTGATTCCTCTCTGTGGATGACAAGGGACTGACATTTAAAAATCACAAGTATGGCATGCCATGTGGTCTTGCTCATTCTAAGAGTCTAAAATATGCTTTATTTCAAGGTGAAGACCATAAATGTACACGCTGGCATGAAAATACACCCCGTCAGTAAAAAGTAGTAATAATATTAACAAAGAAAAACTTTAATAAAGCAATATTCCATTCATATGTTTTCTGTGGTTTAACCAAACTATAGATTTTTTTATTATCTAAAAAGTGGGGAAAAAAAAACTTGTAAACATCAGGGACTAACATTGCCAACTAATTGGACAAACTCCCAAAGTAGCAGAGGAGTGCACAAAGGAAAACAGAATCAAGGACAGTCGCAGAAAACTTAAAAAAAAAAAAAAAAAAGATGCTGTTATCTTTCAGATCCAAACAAAAATCCCCATATGAGCAAAAGAGAAAGTCAAACAAAAGTTTCCTTTTGTTTGCGGCGAGCAAAGGAAATAAGCAGGTCATTGTCCAGCCATGTTCAGCCATTTCCACTGACCCTTGTAGGCCAGTCAAACACTGACCTGTGTTTTCCCCAGTAGCGTGTAGGCCAGCTGGACCTTGGTGTAGTGCGAGACATCAAAGTGCTTGCAAGTCTTCGACAAGGCGACATCAAGCTGCTCCTGGAGCCAGAAACAGGCAGACGACAAAGGAAAAGAAGGGGCAAAGTAAGGGGAAGGGGGAAAAAAGGGAGAGGGATTATCATTCTTAAGACTGGGGATTTAGATATGGATGGGCAGTTGTAAAGCTATCACACAGCCAAGGCCAGGTAATTGGATGTATATATGTGTGTGTAAGTCTTTGACAAAGAGATAAGGGAAGGTAAGGAAAGTTAGCACAAGCGTGTGAAATGTGTAACAATAAGTTGACCTCAAAGAGTAGAGCACCAAAAAAAGGCTAAATGATCAGTTGTCCTGCATAACAAAACATTCTCCCTTACATTCAAGGCTCCACTTGAACAAACAGACTAGAACTACATGACAGGAAGTAATTAGCCACTGATGTAAGTGCCAGGTGACTATATATGCACAACATATGCTGGGGATGTGCATATTTACACGTTTCTTGCACTAAAGACTTTTGGAGATGCACAATAGATGGTGCGACTGCATCTGACTGCAGCATGTGCGTGTGTTTACCTTTATGATTTTAAAGGACTTTGCATCGCTTATTCGCTAACTGATGCTGACAGGCAAACAAACAAGGACCCAAGCA